>JBAMNC010000759.1:0-25000 GCA_037902135.1 Cetoscarus ocellatus | reverse complement strand
ACTGCATTGCTCAAATTAGTTCACAATCAATCACAGGAAAGGATGCTATGTGAGGACAATGGTGGAGGCAGAGTTTAAGTTAGGGGCTACCCAGCTGTGGAGCAACTAGGGCTGGGAAATTCAACATTTCTTCTTTTTTATTTCCTCCACCAAGGAGGTTATGTTTTTTCTGTCATATGTTTGTTTGTCGATCCAAATCTTTAAAGATTCGTTATTGATTCCTGATGATTAACTGTGTGGAAAAAAAATTGGCCTTTTCAGTGGCAACAATGACAAACACATGACACTTCTGATATTTGATGCTCTCTGCATGGAAGAATGTCTCAACAAGCTGTGATTGTTCCAACTTACAAAAAGTTGTGCAATAAGCATGTTTTTGTTGAGAATTTAGAGACAATTTTGACTTTGTGAGGAAGCAAGGGTTCTCTACATCTCTTTTTCAGTTTGGTCCACTTTTCCAACTTTTGCCCACTTATTCGGTCAACATTGACAGTTTGTTTCAGTTTGTCTTTAATGTTAAATGGTGAATGAAGACTTCCTGAGGTTGGATGTCTTGGACACCATTTTAGAGTTAAACACATGCCACTGCAGTTGATTTTTACGATAGTTATCAGTTTTCATTTCTGGTACTGTGAAAACCGTTTGTTATATTGCTGAGAACATTATCAAGTATCATTTAGATGAAAAATGTCCATATTTTCCATCCCTGGCTGTAACCTTAGCCTTTCAGCTGAGCAGAAAACCCCCTAACAGGTCAGAGTCAGTATGTGGGCGTTCAGTAATTTACTTCATCTGAAGCGTTCTCCGGAGGGTTTTTCTTGGATTTTGTTTCCAGACAAGTGGAAGAAGAGACGCTTGTGTTGTGGTTCACCTCAAAATGTGTGTGGGAAAAACTCAAGAGCACAGCACTGAGGATGCAAGCCAAAACATCGTGATCTCTTATTTGAAAGGCAAAGTTGCTCGCTCTGTCAGTCTGTAAGGGATTTAAAGGCCAGATTTGTCAAGGATGGATGAGGGCAACGGCATAAAACAACATGGAAATAAAGTGAAGTCGGGAATATGAAAAGTTACAGTCAAGGTTAAAGTCTGAACAGGTACGAGCCGGCTGGTATAAACAGCAGACTTTAGCAGCCCTGTGTCATCAGACGTGAAATCAAAGATGATAGCTCTTTTATTGCTCGTACGGTGGGAGCAGCGGTGTGTTTACTCTCGGCACTCAAAGTCTCATCGAAGCTTTCATGTGGCCCTGACTCTGCTATTATTTTCTTGTTGACATTCATCCTGAGATGATGCTGCAGTCTCTGCCCGTTAGTGGTCAGCTCTGAATAATGCATATTAAGTAATGAGCTGCCCAAATGGATCAGTGGGCAGTCTGTTAGTCCGTGCATAAAGCAATCAATTATTCGATCAATAGCCCTCATTAGTCCATCATATAGTTAAGTGTATGTATGGGCCTCCAGTCGGGATAAATAATTTACAGCCCGCAGAGGGAGAGGGGAAGTCTGGCCCAGTTTTATTGACTAATGTCGCCGTCTTCTTGGAAGCATCAAGGATACAGACTCAAGAGAAAGGATTTCTGTCATGGTATTTTGATTCTCATGTATGTTTATAGTTTAAGATATGCACTTTTTAAGGTATCATCAGCCAATCACAGGGCAGCAATCACCTTTTTGAGCCTGAATGCTACTCTAAAGATGAGTATTATTGAGGGCTACTTGCTTGATTTAATGTTCTTAAGTAATAAAAATGTATATAATATTAACTAAAAAATAAATAATATAATATGCATTTGATCGGCTACATATGACACTGTTTGCTTATTTTTTACGTTTAATTATTCCTAACAATAGTTTTTGCCACAGATTTTTACATACTATGAGAATATGCTGACATGCATCTTCAATTATTTATTTTACAGTGTGTGCTCTGGGCACCCTGTTGGGCACCCGTGCTATAGAGCATTGGACAAGACAACCAGCTAAAGTTCAAACTGAGCATCAGAATGGAGGAGACTTTGAACGTGGCATGGTTGTTGGGACCAAACTGGCTGGTCTTATTTTTTCTGAATCTGCTGATCTACTGGGGTTTCACACACAAACATCTCTTGGTTTTGCAGCAGCAGAAGACCACATCAGGTGCCACTACCTGTCAGCCATGTACAGAAATTGAGGCTACAATTAGCAAGGCCTTGCCAAAAATTTTCCCTGGTCTGATAGAATAGAATAGAATCTTTAGTGTCACTGCACAGGTACAATGAAATTAAATGCAATACCTGGTGTGTAAAAAAAGGGTCTAGACTCCTTCTGTAACATCCAGATGGTCTGGTTGGATTTCGTCATAAATATCATGAAAGCACAGATCCTTTCTGCCTTGCGTCAACTGTTCGGGCTGCTGGTGCTGGTGTAATGATGTTGGGAAGATTGTCTTGGCACACTTTGGCCCTTTAATACCTTTTAAGCATTGTTGAAACTTAACTGCATACTAGAGGACTTTTACTGACCATGTCCATCCCTTTATGACCACAGTGTTCCCATCTTCTGAACGCGTCTTGAATGTTACAATGAGTTCACTGTGCTCAAGTGGCCTCCACAATCACCAGATCTTAATTCAGAAAACACTTTTGGGATGTGGTGGAGCAGGAGATTTGCACCATGGACATGCAGCCACCAAATCTGCATGAAGCTGTGTGATGCTATTATGTCAACATTGACCAAATCACTGAGGAATGTTCCAGCTCTCCGTTGAGTCTTTCTCACGAGGAGTGGGGCAGCTCTGAAGGCAAGACGGGGTCCAATCCTGAGCTTGTGAGTTGTCCCTAAAAAAGCTTTAAACTGTTGTTTTGAGGTTTCCATTTCATATCATCCATCGGTCTCCCTGAGCAACTTTTGTTAATGCAATATGAATTTTGTTTTAAACTTGATCTCAACACATCACAATATCATAGAGACCAATCCAGTCCTCCATACCCTCACCCACATTCACAGTCCAGTATTTTTATGTTTTGGGATGAGGCTTAAAACTAACATTTGTTATTTCTAATTTAGCAAAAAGATGCTTATATATTCTAACCAAGGATACAACATTTTGTCTTATTGTCAAGCTCTTGAGCTTTTGGATTTTCATGAACTTTGTCTTTAAAAAATTAATGATTTAATTCTTATTTGTGGCAGGGACACCTTGAAGCACAGTCCTGTGGCCACTTAGCTCTAAGACTTCCATTTAATGGGGCATTCTTTCTTACCCCTGGATGGCATTAACGCAAACACCTTGAGTGAGTGTGATGTGTATTTGTTGGAAAACTGCATAAAAACCTTTGACACAGAGACCTTTGCCACATACGTGAAAATGCGCCCAGCCTTCAAAGCCTTCGATGAAAAGTTCTGCGTGACCTACTGTTACATTAACAGCACACATTTTTCGATCGCAGTCGGCGGTCATGATTCATTTGTGTTTTTTGCGGGTGCTAATGAGCGCCGTGACGAGCGCCGAACACAACCTCGCTGAAGGGGCAATGCTGGGAACGCAGGCTGAGTCAAAATCGCTGGCGCCAGTCCCATAAAGCGATAATCTGGAAAGGGCGGAGTCTTTGGAGATCAGAGCGCTGCTGCCTTCGCCACTTTCCTCCCATGGGACTCTTAAGAAGAAGAAAGAAACCACAGCTCACAAAACAGCTAATCTTTGTTATGTTAAATGTTTACATGGTAAATTTATCCTCTAAAGTTTTAAATTCAGGTCAAATATTTTATTAGATTTATTCTGATGATGCTGCAACCTTGATCTCTATTCACAGTTATTTGTAACCACTGTCCATCTCTTCCATCATTAGGCCAACCAACAGTCGTCTCAATTCCCAGCCCAGTGTCCTAAATCCCTTTCCTGCCATAAGTGGCCATGTTTCCTTCTCCTAATTGCATCCAGCCCCGTGGAACAGACCTGAATGGTTTCTTAGGTGTTAATTGGTTTGAAGGACTGCTAACAGGATGCAAACAGGAGAAAGGTGCATTAGGATGGTGCATGTGGCCCATAAATAGCACGGTGTGGCCTGTGTGCTGTCATGGCCTGTTTAGAGGTGTTCTGGCTTATGTTGTCCATACAGTGTCCCAGAAGTCAGACAGCAACACACCCATCCTATCAAAAACACACTGTCAGAGGCTGAGGGACCAAAATGTAGCATGAGGTTTTCAAGCTGAATGTTGATGAAGGGTATATTTCTTTATATCTAAAGGAACAACGGATCGTTGTATGATTCCTGTGTTTCTCCTGGCTTTATCAGGCAGGGGTAGCTGCCTGCCAATCATTCTTGACAGTCTCATGTCAAGAGAAGTGGTTGCAGTGTAAGTGATGTGAACAACTTAGTGTTTGTACTGACACAGAGATTTTCCAAAATTAGATTTATTTTTACCCTCATTTGATAAGTAAGGGGTGATCATTTTAGACCCTGAGCACACATAATTTCTGGAAATAGGGCTGAACGATTTTAGAAAAAGATGTGATTGTGATTTTTCTGGCAGATATTGCGATTTCAATTCGATTCCCAATTTTCTTTTTTTTTTTTAAATCAGTTCACTCTTCAATACTGTCTGTTTAGGAGTTTATTTTGCTGCACCACACATAAGCAGGTACTATTTGATTTTATACTTATTTAAAGTTGTCCTCTGTTATTTAATATTCAAATTGAAACCACTGGATTACACCGTTAAATATGGGTCTGTCTTTTTAGTCCTCACTGAAATGAAAGGTTCTGACTGAAACCTTAACCTTTGTGCACCAGTGGATGGGAAAAAACAGCGTAGATCTTCCAAGGATGGCTGATCGTCTGTCCTCTTCAAAATGGTAATACTTTCATCCACATAAAGCTGAATAAAGAAATCCTCTTTGGTATGCTTCCTCTCTTTACTCATCCATGACGGTCACAGTCCCCCTTTTTCCCCAAGGCACACAATTAATTCATAAAGTCTTCTATTAAACATGAGTGTAAGGTGGAAACATGGTCACTCGGTTCATGCTCAGCTCACGTTTTGACCACTTCTGCTTGAATTGACGGTCCCATCACTACAAAGGAAAGACTCTCAAAGCCGGAGCTTGGATCCCACTGTAACGTTTTAAGATACAAAGTCAAAGAAGTGACACCTTCTTAAGATGGCTGTGAAATGGGTTTGGCATTATGGAGATGGTGGAGGTGGTAGATGTCCTTGAGACGGGGGTGTCATTGAGAGTCTTAGCATGTGTTTAAACTGGTGCAAAAGTCTTGGTTCAGTGCATCATCCATGGCTTTACTTGTGATGCCTTCAAAACTAGAGCTGGAATCAAATCTCCACAAAGAAGACAGTGGAAAACAAACTTTTGGATCGGCTGAGCTCAAAGCTTGCGTGCAGATACAAGAAAAGGAAACTGAACCGGAGCAAGCTCTGCCTTCTTCAGTGACTGTAACAGCTTCATTCGTGTCACTGGAAAGATTTCTCTCCAAATAATGATGTTCTCTGTCACTTCAGCTAAGTATGGACCAGTTTAACACCTACTTAGAACCTGTCAGGAGTCTCTCTGTGAACAAGTGTCACTTTACATCAGAAAGCTCGCTGAGAAATCTGCTGATTTTATTCCTTGAAATCTGCAGCTTACACATCCTCTGAAGCCGGAGATCAGGCTCCTTTTGTTGCACCTCAAGACACTGGAGCCTCGCCTGCCTGCCAAGACCTGTTTTCTACGGCGATCAGCTGTCCACCTGCCTGAGGAGGCGACACTTTGGCTCCTGATGTTCGCTCCTCTTTCCAAAGGAGTCTTAGAGGAGTGCTGAGGGGATTTACAGCTGTGTGGAGCAGAGGGGAAGCTGGGTCTGCAGCTGGAGTTGGCACGCTGTGGTGCAGAGCAGGCCTGTAAAGCTTCAGCCAGAAACACTTAACTGTGTGTTGAGGAGAGTTGGAGCGCGTGTGAACATCTTTGTTTCTGCTCAAGCTCCTGTCTTTGTTTTATTGTCCTTCAGCGTGCAAGTTTAAGGCTTCACAGAGAGCTCAGTCTGCAAAGAGAGCGAGAAGTAGGGACAACTCTATGGGGATGAAGCTCTCTCTTTTGTCAATCTTTAGGAGGCTTCGGGTGAAAAATATCCCTTTCCAAAAGTTTTCAGTCTAGCCCAGAATGGCAATGATTTTTCCATTCTTTGTATTTATGGATCCACAGTAACATATTTTAAACAATTGATCATGTTTTCTTGATGATAAAACACTGAAGTTGCGTAGGTAGACCTCCATTTTGACCCTCAGTGAAAGTGAAAACTTCTTTTTGGTCTATGGACCAAACAGATGTGCACAATCACTGCTCTTGTTTTCTTTACAGCAGTGATCACCAACCTTTGTCCACTGCATTACTGCTGGTACTGATGTTTTTTGTTAACAGCCTGAAGTCTTTATTTTGCAAAAAGTGACTTGTTGCTGTCAATGTGGCATTTTTTTTGTGTGTAAGGAATGGTTATAAAACAAGAAGACAACCATTTCCCTCTTGAAACTCTTGATTTTTACATGTACTTATGCAGTAGGTAAGTTGAAGGAATATCTTATGTTTGCCAGTATATCAGCTGTGACTATGAGCAAAAATTTCAATATCGGCTGATACCAATATTCAGCTTTTTATTTTTTTTTTACCAATATTTTTGTTGATAAAATTGTGCATCCTGAATATTTTTCAAGAAAGAAAGAAAGAACGAAAGGAAGAAAGAATTTTTTTATGGTTCACTTGCAATAAAACATCATCTAAAAATTCTAAGTTTTCAAGCTGACTGAAAGGCTGTAGGCAGAAGCCATAGCTTATTCAAGCCTACCCCTTCTACAAAAACACAACTGTCACAGAGATAAGATTACAGCAAGAACAATGCTGATGCATTGTTGTTGTTTATGTTCATTAGAAATATATACATAATTACATAGACATATTAACTTACATTATCCATAATGTATTTCAAAACCAACTGAGTCTTTTGAGTCTCACTTCAATGAACCTTTTCACATTTACGCCATAAGGATGCACCATAATCATTACAGCTAGAGCCACTTAAATTTCCCCACTTTCCTTGACTGAGTCTTGACTTTGACTGGTCCATGACTGGAACATGCAAGGACCTTCCCACCTCTGTGGCTGTAATAAGATCCTCGCAATGATTTGACTGGTTAACACAAACGCTACTCCAATGATGGTGCCTCCATCTACCTCGGAACTTGGATGTTGAACCAGAAATGACTTTACCAGCTTGCAACTGGAATGCTGAGGTGCCTGAAGATTGTCTGATCCCATAGTAGAAATACTAACTTACGTGGGCTGTCCCAGTGATGCATCTAATTTGCATCTCAGACATTCTGACCTCTGTGCGAATGGAACCAGCCTTACAGGAAGAAATGAAAGTTGT
This sequence comes from Cetoscarus ocellatus, assembly GCA_037902135.1. NCBI lineage: Eukaryota > Metazoa > Chordata > Actinopteri > Labriformes > Labridae > Cetoscarus > Cetoscarus ocellatus. The sequence continues at coordinate 17,607 of JBAMNC010000759.1, read as the reverse complement.
GTTTTGGTTAAGATTACCAAGCAAAAAAAAAAAAAAACAGTCAGACAGAAACAGAAATGCTCAAGGAAAGAGAAAGACATGGGATTTTTCTTGCTGCAAGAACATCAGTCCTTATTTTTTTTGGTCTGGGGTGATACACGGTTCCTTCTCTCCACCCTGACAGCAGCTGACACAATGATCCACTTGCTGATTTACATTCACTCCCTCATGTTTGAGTCTGCTCCGAGCTTCCTGCCATCGAGTGAAGAGCAGGTCTTCATTTTACCTCTCCATCCATCTCTCCATATCTTCCTCTTTATCCCACGCCCCAGGATCTCTTTGGTGTTTGTATAACCCTCTGAACACCAACAGCTGGATGTTTTCTTCCTCGATATGCAGCGAGTTGTGCCAAAGTTTTGTGCAGCATGTCGATTTGAGTTTATCCCCCAGGCTGCTTCCAGCTCAAGTATTTGATAAGTCTAAAACTCAGGGCCAAGTCTTGACAGGTAAATATCTGCAGTGACCTTGCCCGTGATTCTTGAATGAGTTGGGGAAACTTAGTGATTATGCTGCCTCTTGATCTGTGCTCTTGACTGACAATTACAGTTAAACAGCACCTTAAAATTATGACAGAGGTTTGTTGCAAAATAATGGGAACACAGCCATTGCAAAAGAGACTTTGACAGGTATGAACTCGGGTAAAAACAGGCCTCGAGCAATGACACATTCAGACATTCACAAACAAGGATCGGCGCAGGTAGACAGGTATTTTTGTGCTGTCTGTGGTGATCAGAAAACAGAGGCAACAGCAGTAAACAGCCTCTGTGGTCTGCCCCATTGTCTGGCCTTGTCATCAACACCACCAATTAAGCCCTGATTAAGAGGTGGAGCCCAGTCTCTGACAGCTAACCACACACTGCTGAGACCCCGACCTTAACCTGTTCACCTCTAAAGCAGCCTCACACACCATCAAACATGCCACAACCACCCAAATATATTAAAAAATCTGAAATAAAGCAGCTTGGTGAGGTGAGACCGTTGACCTCTTCTTTACCAAATGTTAACCAAAACTAAAACCTCTAAGCTCACTGTTGCAATCGTTGTTTAGCATTTAGTATAATCCCATGATGCTTTTTCATTGCACCTGGAAAAACATGCCATAAAATAGAGTTTTGTACTTTCAATATTTCTGTCAAGCAATAAAACAAACGATTGATGCATTTCTTTATACCTACTGGTCACTAAAATAGAAACCAATGAGCTAAAAATGATTTGACTTGACTGTTTTTATCAGTAAGAAACTCCCGTAACCCATCACTTTTGATTTGAAGAGATAAAAAAGTTAAATGCCCCTCAAAGTGAGTATTCTGTATTCCATCCTTTTTTTAAACCACTGATCCATCCATCAACCAAATTATGCATCCCTATCATCCATCGATTCATCAAATAATCCAACCATTATCACTTATTAATCAACCAAGTCAGCCATCCATCCATTTATTCATCCATCCATCTATCAATTCAACCATGCACCAAGTCATGCATCCAATGATTCGTCTATCAAAATCATTCATCCATCCATCAATCATTCCTTCATCCAACCATCAATCAATCAACTGACCTAATAAGTCCCTCCATCCTTTCCTTCATCAACCTTATCTTCTGTTGACTGAACCAGCTATTTATCAATTCAATCACATATCTGTTTACTCCATCCATCCATTTATTCATCCATCATCCTTCCACCCATACATCCATCTATCCATCTATCCATCAACTGATGTTACATCCCTCCATCTATTTATTTATCCATCAATCTAATCTTCTAATGACCCAGTAGTCTATCTATTTATCAATCTATCCATTCATCCATCTATTCATAGACCTAATTCTCTGTCCACCTGTCTATTCAATCAGCTGTTTATCAATCCATCCATCCCACATCCATCCACCCAGTTATGGAACCAAATATCCTTTAACCATCCATTCAACCCTTCACCTGTTTACCCTGTCATCTGTCCATCCATTTATGAATATAATTTTACAACCTTTATACTTTTTGTTAACTATTTATGAATCAGTGAAGACTTCATGTACCCAAACATACTTGCAAAATACTGAAAAGTTAGTTTTTCTCATGTCCCATTCAAACTAGAAAGCTTCCTCCTCCAGTTTCCCTGTTGCTTCTGAAGATTTCTTCAGCACGCCATCATCCTCTCACCTTCTCCAACACCTCAAACCCCCCACATCCTTCCTCAGACTCCTCCAATGAGCATGAACTCAGCCTCAGATTTGCCCCCTGCAGTCATCAACCTCCACACCAGCTCAGCTCAGATCAGTTCACTGCATGGCCCAACACAGCTTCTCAAGGTCGGCCAAAGAGAAACTGCAGACAGGCTTCTCCTGCCATCTGCTTCACCTGGAACCTGAGCCATGTCCGACCATGCAGGCAGATACAGAAGAACGCATACCAACATGTGAATGGGCTTGGAGAAGGATGATTTATGTGTTGAAACCTCAAGATATACCAGTAAATGCGAAAGTAAGATAAAGGAAGACAAGATATAACTCATGAAATGTTTAAAATGAATGGAGAATCATGATGTTATTTATATTTCTCAGCTAAGGAGCACTCATATTTTAGTGAACATCAAATAACATTGATACCTTTAAATGAAGGAGGCTGAGTGCTGCACAAGGTCAGTAGATCTAAAATTGATGTGAAAAGTCCAATTCTCTTCAGTGTAAGTCCAAAAAAAAAACATGACTGCCAAGATTATTTGAAAACAAAATTTATAGACTCTAACAAACAACAGTATAATGCCAGATGTTGACAACATTTTAAACTTCAGGAAAAAAAAGACTTGTAACACTGTTGCACCCAAAAAAAGTCAATATCTGTTCTTTAATTGGTTAAAAAAAAACATACAATTTCCAGACTGGTCTTGCTCTTCCTGGGGTGCTCTCTGATAAGCAGGCTCAGGTTATTCATCGGTTAAATCCAAAGAGTTCTGCCGTGGGCACGGACTTTAGAGTTACACATGGATAAACCCCCTGAAGATTCTCAAATCTAGTTTGTTTTAAGGGTACTTTTTTGTTGTTAAATCCATATACTTGGGATTTGAACCAATTGGTCCTTATTAGCCAACATTAAGCAAGAACAGTGAGTATACTCCCATCAAACCCACCTGTGGAAAATATATCAGCCCCTTAAAAAAAGATGCCAAGATCTAGATACTGTCCAAAGTGGCTGTCAGCAGTACGAGTAACAGGGATTTAAGTCATTTTTAAAGACTGAGAGATACATGCAATGTGGAGGAAAATAAACATATTAAACAAGTAAAATGTGAATAAATACAAAATATAAATATATCTTCTAAATCATATTTTTCAATCTGGCCTTCATAGCATATTTCAAGAAAAAATGGCCTCTTTACAAATATAGTTGATGACCTCTCGTCTAAGCAATTAGGACTGAGCCCCTCTTTCTGAGTATAAAGATGTCGGAAAAATGATTGAGATTCTGTACGTTTTGCCACAATTTTAAGAATATTGAAGCATTTTTATCATGGACTGTAAAACTCATCTTGCCCTATTTTAAGTGCACAAAGCACATTGTCTTAAGGCATATGGGACATCATGGTTGGGAGTGTTCTGGGGTATATTTTGCTGTTTTTAGGATGTAAAATGCAAGTAAAAAAAGGAAAATAGGATGTATGATACCTTGATTGTACGTAGATATGTTTTGATTGGAACATTGATTTAACAGATTTGAGTGTCACCTCTCACTGTCATTAGGTCAGAATGCTTGCTGGCTGAAATTTTATTATTTTGTTAGGGATGTAATGTGTTTGGTTTATTCTTACATGGAAATGCTTGATTTGCCTTCTTTTACTGTGCTGCTAAACACACTGAAAACATACACAGGGCACTGAACGAAATATGATGCTCATATTTAAGTTATTTCACTGAAGCGATCCAACATCAGATAGGATCATCAGGGCGTGATTGAGTTCTGCTTGAATGTACATAAAACTGTAACTTCATAAGCTATTAAAATTTCAGGATAAAACCAACAGGATGCTGTGTTGTACCTTTTCTACCATTTTTGATGATCAGTATGCAAACTGCCAGTCTTTGGGTTTCTACCACTGATTTTTTTTTGTAGCCATGGTTTTTAATAGGTTTCCATATCATTTTTTCTTTACCAGAACCTCTTCAAAGTTTATAATTCTGCTATTAAAACAGCTGTTTGTTTTACCTTAACAGTGATACAGATGTAAATGAGATAAACAGTATATTGTGTGTCACAGTTCAAAGATGGTTATTTCCCAGCTCTATTCAGAGTGAGAAAACTCCATGTTTTCCTGTGTTGCCACTTGTTTTCACAGCTGATGTCATGGGGAAATGTGGGAAACATCGTGGCTGGCACTGCTCAGTTATTTGTTTTCTTTGAGGTTGACTTGACAGATGCTTAAAAAATGCCCTCCTTAATAATACCCCATATCCTCAGTCAATTAGTCTTCTCCTGCATATCTGACAGCCACAGAGTTTTCCTTTCAAACATAAATATTGGTCCTCCCTCAGCCCTGAGAACCCCCTGCCCTCTAAATGCAGCGTCACCCCCCCTCCCCCAAGGTCTTCACACTGAACTTAACCCCCCCCCCCCCCCCCCCGGCCTCCTGTAGCTAACTAGTCCACGAGGCTGTGACATCTTCATCCATCTCCACCATGATAAGGGCTATCTTTAATTACAGCCCCCTCTCCAATGGATCTGTATCTCTTTTCTCCCTCCATCTAACAGAGTCCCATCCATCCGTCCCGTCTTAAAGATCCCTCCCAGGAAGGCTAGAGCGTGTCACTGTCCCAACGCTCGGGACTCAGTAAGTCGATCCAACAGGAAATCAATAGCGGGGCCTAATGCTGAATAATTGAGGTTACGGGAGTTCAGCAGCACTCCCCAGACGTACACCCCCACACTTTCTTGTAGCCTCACATAATGCACAGGGTGGGGCGCGCTGTGTTCCTGTGTCCCTTTGCTTTCAGTGACTGGACAGAATGGGACTCCTCCAGTTACTGATCAATGGGACACAAGGATCTCCTGTATTTGTTGTTTCTTGTTTGAGTTCACCAGCAGCTATCCAGACGTGATGTTCTAGCTTGTAGTTTTTCTAGAGTAAAATAAAAATTTTATCCCAATAGAGGCACATCTTTTTTTACCTTAGAGGTGGCAGCAACCAAGGCTAGAGGCACCATGTTTTTGGGTTGTCCAAATGCTTCCCTGGACCAATCTCAGAAAAGCAATACGAGCAACACCATGTGAGTTCAGTTTTGAACAAAAGTCCTCTTTGACTTAAAATCAAATCCAAGGGGAACAAATTAGGTCACACTCCCTGCCCAGACAACCCTTCTTAGTGTGTGGCCGTGCCCCTCTATTAGAGAAACACTGATCTAAACACTGAATTCATATTTAACAGGTTGTTATGGTTTTTTAACATATAAGGGTCAAATGATTTATAGACATTTTATCATCACTTTTATAACAGCTTAAGATTCAGGCTGTGGTGCTGCCTCCAGATGGTCATTCTCCCACGAGGTTTAACAAACATGCACATGATTAACATACATGTTTAATGGCCGTCAAAGAGATATTGTGGCCATTTTCTGAGTAACCAAGCACATATTACTATTTACGTTTACCTCTTCAGTAGGGGTGCATAATATTGTGGAAATATTATCAGTATCACTAAACATTGAAATGTTTGCCAGTGTTTACAGTCAATATTTTGTCCATACAAACTGGATCTAAATATCTCACATATCTGCAGAATATTGGTAGAATGTAAAATGTGCCAGAATGGTTTACATCATTATTACTGAAAATCCACTTTTATGATTCAAAAGTGTAATTTATTAGAGATCAAAACATTATTTTTTGTGCTCTTGACAAAACATACTGGTATTTTTATCAGAAATAATAAGTCTGGAAAAATCAGCATAACTGAAAAAATCCAATATTGTGCATCTTTACTCATTAGTAGGAATGCACAATTTTAGATTTTTGTCAGTATTCCATATGCTGATAATTCTGGGCTCGTTATTATTTTTATTCAAGAACACAAAGCCTATTGTTTCATAAACTGACCTGTTCCTCTTATGGTGACAGTCTAGTTGTGATAGAAACAGATGTGAAGCAAAAACAATATTTTATTATTTAATACATTATTTGATTTATCAATTTATCAAAGTACAGATGGAGCCACTTACATTTTCCACAGTTTCCTTTGAAACATGAATTTGGACTCTCAATGGCTGGAAGTTACTGTTAAGTGGCTGGAACTCGACTGCCATTTGGCTAGGAGGGGAAAATTAAACAACTGCATCTGTAGACAGTCAAGGATGATGATGGATTTTGTACATTCTGCCAATATTATAGCCAACATATGGGATATACTGTAACGCCAAGATGTGCAGCCAAAATATCAACAAAAAATGTTCATATATGCTGATATTCAGCTTTTTAGGCAATTATCAACTCCAGTATTGCTCCGATAATATTGTGCATCCCTTCTCTTTAGCCACACAGAGTTACAGACAAACTGAAGATGTTTTGGGGGTAAAAGACCAAGGTCACACTGACCTCTGATCTTGTCACAAAGCATACATTCACACCATTAAAGATATGAAATAATAACCACTCAAACTACCCCAAATCACCCCAGGCCTTCCTCATAGCCCACCACTGTACCTGTGCTGTCAGGTAATAACAGTATACCTACCTAACAGGGTCATATACCTGCCAAGAAGCTGAATTTTAGATCTTAAATAACACATTGACAGAAATCTGAAATTAGTCCTAATGTGAGTTTAAGCATTATGCTTCATACCTTTTAAAGTTACACCACACCATCATAGTCCCACTTGTCTTTTTGTCTGAGTATGAAGAGATGAAGGAAAACAGATAAACCAGCAGCACGCACGGTCCTTTCAGTGCTCTGTGCACTAGAGGGCACAAGCTGCCTTACTAAGACACTAGCCTTCATTTGTAAGGGGCAGAGAGGGTGAGCTCAGAGGTGAGCTTTTATTTCACAGGATATAAGGAGGCAGAATAAAGAGAGACTTACTGAAATGTCTCACCTTTGGACTGACAGGCTAACAAAATGAAATCCATTTACTTTTCTGACATGTTTGATTGGAGTGCACGTCTGAAGAATAGAGATTGTTAAAACATCCCTGTGCTGTCAGTGAAAAGTTTGGTAGCAAACAGTGGTACATTTGGATCTGACTTGATTTTATTCTGGGCTGTCAGTGTTTGTCTGCTGGTGTTTATGTAACAGCCCGGAGCTGTCAGTCGTGGTTTATTTTGGACAAACAGTGCGCTGACCTGTTTGTCTCCGTCTTTGAGAGGAGACAGACTGAGAAGAATTCAGCTCTGACACAAAAATAAACAAAAAGACAAACTGCACTGGAAACATCCTTTACTCAGTGCAGCCGTTATACTCTGAACCCTTCACATCAACAGTTTGTTCTTATATCAGTGAAAGTAATGCACCATCTTCTCCTAGATGAATATGGACCCATCGGTTATGATGTGGGGGAAGCTGCTCTGGCTGTTCAGCATACAAGAAAGCAAGGATGGGACCTTGATTATTAGACAAACAATGGTGTATCATTTTCACTGACAGTAAAGGAGTTTGACATCCTCGCATTAGCCCCCATTGTGTTGGGAAGCTCAATGAATGTCTCCACTCTGTGCCTCACTCTGCTACAGTTTAGTAAACTTGTGTAAAAGGATAATCTTTGCTATTTGTTATGCAGCCTTTGAGTATGAAATTGTGTCTGTACTGAACAGGCATTACAGGAGACACTGTTAGCATCCCTTTTCACAAATCATCAACAATGTCTCATAAAAAAACCAAAGTTAAAGCTATGCAGGGATTTTTCTCTTATTTTTGTTTTCAATCCCTCCCTTTAAAACATAATAATAAATGCTCTTCTATTTCCCCCTTCAAGTGTCTTTTTCTTCCTCCATTTCCACCACTAAACAGTAAAACAAGGAGTTGGCATACACACAGTGGTTACTAGGCATCACATTCATAGTTATCAGTGTTAAATTAACATTAATTATATTTAGAACATGATGTGGGAAAAGTTATCTATTTTTGAAAGTTTGCTATAGATAATAGTCATAATAACAAAAAACACCTTTATTTACATAGCACCACCATAAACAGAGGTTTATAAAGTGCTTTGACAAACATAACAAAAACATTGAAAAATACATTATTAAAAGCATAAAAACCCAAACAGGAAACAGATCCATCTAGTATAAATAACCTTAGCATGTGAAAAAAAAAATATAATAATATCTTTCTACTACTACTATACTATTATTATTACTGATATGATACTAACTATGTCAATAAAGCAACCTCATATGACCATTATCACAATAAACTACACATTTTTTTCTTTTTACCCATCCTATGAGAAATTTTATTCCTCACAGATGCATATAACCTGAAGGTCCCTCTAGTTTCAGAATGACTGCAACGCAGTGCTTATTCTGTTAGCCCGTGAATGGTAGTTACAATTTTGTGTTAGCATTAGGCTGGCATATTCAGATGTACATCCTGGTTTGTCAACGATAACTTTGTTTGTTTCCAGTGACCTTGAATAGTCATTTTTCCCTTTTAATGCACTTAAAAAGTCTCTCAATATAACTCAGTTGGCCCAAATATGTAAGCATTAATTCCTTGTTGAAGCCTCTGAAAGGTAGCCTGACACACCAGATCTATTTCACATGTTTATGGGATATGTTTCAAGTCCTTCAAGGCAACATCCAAAAGAAAGTGATTAGGATGGGCAGATTATGAGCTAACTAACCCACATTTAAAGCCACAACCTCTTTTTCCTTTAAAGGACCTGATCTGCCTGCTTGTTTCCAATCGTTTGAGCTTGAAGCTTTGCAAGATGGATCTGCTTGATGACCACAGACTGTGAATATAATCTGAATGTATGTGACATGTGTGGGCCTCCTTCTTCAACCCTGGAGTTGCCACCCGTTGATGACAGACTTGAAATCTAGTGATTCCTCTTCTTTGCAGGGTTATCCAAAATGTCAAACCATGAAGAATTTTCACCCATTAGACTGGGGCTAACATCCAAAGTGCAGCAACAAGTCAGTCATTGTTAAGAATTTAACCCGTACAACATTTCTTTCCTGAATCCAAGAGGATATTTTTATATCCAAATACAACCACAAACTCTGCTGACCTCAGAGGAAGTGCTGAACAGACTTTACTTTGTGCGTCAGGATGAGAAACCAAAAGGGAACTGAAGATTAGGATCAGGACTGAGAACTGCCCTACGTTCATACACAAGAGTCAAAAAGTTTGGAAAGATATTGGCCAAACTGTTGCATGATGATTTGTTATGGCTGGAAACAGATGGACTTGTGTTTAGAAATGTCTTTGCCTCCTTTTTAAACCACAGTCTCCCGGTTGCTTCAATTCCTCTTGTCACTAATGGACGCCTCCATGCTTGTGGATGTGCTCCTGTTTCTACGTCGCTGACTCTGACACACCGCAGCACAAACACCTCTTACCAGGCAGGAACTTTTCATGCCACAGTGGTGCTCCACTCTGTGAAATGATGCACTTGGCTTCAGCCCATGGCGGCCACAGAAACAGCGTAAAGACCAGGAGTGGCAGAAAAACACTCTCGATGTCTCAGTGGCATGTGTCCTCTTTCTTCAGGCTGAGGCTTTCAGGCTGGTGTTTCTCTCCTCAGACTGATTAAGGCTGTGTTGTGCATGCCTGCCGAAATGAGCTATAAGTTCTCTGAACATACCACAGCACAGTTTATACTGTTTACCATTAAAGGTAGGCATCAAATATATATTTAACCAAGCAGTACTCGTGTTGAGTGTCTGCTCTGCCTACCTCTGCTGCTTGTTTGTTGTGTAGAATTGAGGACCCTACACAATTAAGACTGCTCTTTTTAGGGTGTTTTTACTTCACAATCAGCCATACTTCTCTTTTTTAATGGATGAGTTTTGCATAATGAGGGAGAAGAGCTGTTAAAGGTGACCCTTTTCTTTGAGTCTTCCCTCGAGGCACCTGATAAACATGCAGCTTAAAGGGACACGCCAACGTGTCTTCCCTCACTCCCGAGTCCATAACAAGCAAATAGACACCATTCTTTCAACTGTGTGTGCAGTAACAAGGAAGAGGGAGCTCACCCACTGCTAATTGGCTTAGCTTAAACACTGGGACTCAGTGGGTAGTGTTAGCCTGCCTCTGCCTACAGTCATCAGATAAACTCTTCTGCATTTCTAAACGGTCCTGTGTGCTTGTTGTGACTTGTTTTTTACCATGTAGATGTTTAGACTAAGATTAGCACTAAACCACGGGGCGCATGTGCAAACCACCACGGACATGCTTGTAAGTAGGTCAACAAACATTTGTTTGGGCTTTAGTTTTGTATGTATTTCTTTGGAAAATTACATAAAGTGCTAATCTTAGTCTCTCTAAGCTACGTTAGAGTTGTTGAAGAGTTTATCTGATGACTGTAGGTGGAGGCAGGCTAACACTACCCATTGTGGTGTTGTGACTCCCAGTGTTTGAGCTAAGCTAATTAGCGGTGGGCAAGCTCTGCCTGTCTCTTCCTTGTTACTGCACGCACAGTCGAAACAAGGGTGTGTGAGGCAAGACACGAAAACAAAAAAAGTTGGCGTGTTCCTTTAAAGTGTAGGAATGCCTCCTGGTGACTTCACTCAGTGAGACTGGTATTGGATTTGTGATTTCAGGAGTGTGCACATATCAGGCAATTTTCTCTCAAATCAAACACTAATAATCTGGATGATCTTAATTACACTTGGTTGAATTTTTATATAATTCCAAGACACCCTTTACAAAGTCATCAAGTGAAATCTAATTAAAATAAAATTAAAAGACCTCTCTGGTTGTTTATACTGTTGGACATATTAAATGTCATGCCAGTACCTCCTTTAAAATAACTTACAAAGTATTGATCTGTTTGTAATTAATATTGTTTTAAGGGATGTTAAAGAAGTTGAGCAGTTGTATTAACAAATACTTTTGTGTTGATGGTGATGTACAATGTGAAAGGAACACATCCTTGTCTGCTGGGCTTTTCAGCACTCTGTAATAATGGCTCCCATCTTGTCTAACATGCTGGTTGTACACTTCTTTTTCACAAAGCAAACCCTGTGTGTTCTCTCACAGGCTTCTCATTCTGTGTTTCGAGTGTGTTAATTCTCACATTGTGTGTTTACCCCCACTACATGTGCACTCACATAAGAATGACCGTCCTCACTCCTTACTACACTCCCCTCTTTGCTGCTTCTCCCTCCAGGCGACGGACACTCAGGCCTGCAGATGGTAGATAATGACAGTGCTGTCCCCATCGGCTAGTTGTGTGTGTTTCTGCGTGTATGTGTGTATTTGTTAGCTGGGCATGTTGGCTCTTATTCTGCTCAGGTCGCTGCCAGTAGTAGTGGTGTTTAGTGCCACTTGGCCATCATCTTGCTGAGTGGATGGCTTGGTCACTGGTGGGTTTTCTGAGGGTCTTGCAGAATGAAGACTTCGGTGTCTGGCAGAGATAAATCAGTGGGTTATGCACTCGCTGATACATCGACCATTAGGCTCACATGCTGTTCCCCTGAGCTAATGGCTCCCCAACCCTACGTAAGATCACTTCTAAAACCTTTGCTAGTCAGCTCGTCTTGCCTCAGGAGCCACCAAGCTCTGCTCACGGAGAGATAATGGACCGAAGATCCAGCCTCTCAAATTAACTTCATGAAAAATAATGTCTTTTTGGATTTGAAATGAATAAAAACATGGTTGAACAAATAGACAGGATAAGTCCTACATGCTAATGAGAAGTGTGTCATTACAGCATCCATGAAAGAGCATGCTATCATATTATTTTATTGCTTGTTTTGATAACTGTGTGAATTATCCTCAGAAATTAACACATCAGGGCTAGAAAACAGCCTTGTTATCCCAAGATAAGGAGATAAATAGGGCAAGGTCTCTGAGAAGGAACAAACCACCCAAAGTACATCAGAGTATAATTGGTATATCTATATCTGTTTTGGGGCTTCTGGATTTCACAGACACTTTTCTCTCATTTTAAAATAATTAGATTATATTTTTTTACACTTGAATTGAAAGAGTAATTATCAGATTTAATTTCCAACTTACACACCAAATGCTGAATTTTTATTTGGTAGATGCAACTTATTAGCATCTCATAAAAACCGTCACCTTCTCCTAATTTATATTTTTCGAAGCAGCTGGCCTTAAACACATCACAACATAGGCATCTTTTTGCTCCTTAAGTTGGCTAGTTGCCTGGTATCCTTTCAGTTTCCGATGTATTTCAAGTAGAAACACAACAGTGTTAAAATTAACAATGTCAACCACATGACTCTGCATAGCATACTGCCATTTTCTGTGTTATTTGATGGAAGCTAAAATTGCCAAATTTCTTTTTCCTTGACTATTTTCCCATAAAAGTCCTTCTGATATCACTTTAATTAAGCTTATGTATAAAACTATGATATTATGTTGGATTAAATTCTTTTTGTATCAACTTACAACCCCCAATTTTGGGGATGTAAAAAACATTTTCCTTACTCAGAAATTGTCTTAAATGCAGCAACTACTCAGCAGAGCAAACGGCGACATTAAAGTTATAGACATGGGGCTGCAGATGTAGAACTTTCTTAATACACAGACAGAAGTGCAGGTAAAAAGGTACAACATTTATCTTGAAAAGTCTCTTTAAAAATTGTATTTTGCAAAAGGTAAAAAAAACCCAAAACATTTTTATTATTCCTCAATATCATTTCAAAACTAAGTTAATATGTGCACCAACTGGACACACCGCAAAGTTTGGAGCACTTTTCAAGCCTGGTTTTGAGCAGATAGGAAAGATGTGTTAGTATGTTGGACACGAGACTCATTAGCAGTACCAATAAGGTTGAAGGTTTGAAGCAGATCAAATGGACGGGATTTCCAATCCCCATCCCTTCACACTGATATAGGGGACTTAATGGTAGACAGCTGCCACTTTGGCCTCACTCAGTGTTCCACCATAGTTGGTTTTCTTGCTGGCTTTCTTGACACGGTGTCGGAAAGTAACAGTTTCCGCATGTAACATGCAAAATTTTCATTTACGTTGAAGTGAAATGCTTATATGTGACCTGCCAGCCAAGAATGCAAATCCAGTAAATGTTTCAACCTCAATCAAATGAGAATCTGCTGCCCACGGCACACAAAGAGGCCTGAAGTTGACTGTTTGCTCCCAAGTCCAGTCAAGGCTTTTAACCAATCGTAACTTTTGCCGTGCTGTTAGCGAAGCAAAAACAAAAGTTGTAGTCTGTGCCTGATTGTCTTTAGATGTCGGAGAGTTTCTTTGACTAGCGGTCTTAAAAGTCCGGACAAAGTCTTTCTGGTGTCAGCCTGGTACACATTACTCTCTCTGTGATGGGCTGCATGGCTCATGTATACTCACCTGCTCCATTAGCAGAGCTGCTGAAAATCTGACAGCCTGATGACAGCCTGATTGACTTAGTGGCCAACACTGGCAGCTGCTCAGCTTGAAGACGGGAAGATGTACGGTAACCAGAGAGAGTGTGTATTTTAAGGTCCTGGGGTGTTTCACTTACCCTTTTCCCTCAATCTCTGGCTGTCTGTCTGGATCTAGCTCAGAGAAAATAAGGGTGAAACTCAGCCTATGCAGACGAGAGCGAGGATAAAGATATAACCAATGAAATACCCTTTTCACTGTTAAAAAGTTCTTTTGTCTTTTTGGAATCAGCATCATGATCATCATCATCCTCAATATCATAGAATATAGTAATAAGAGTGTGAAGGTCATTATTACCGCCATAGGCAGCCTTGATCTGAGCTATAAAGATGATAGTTAGAAGTCCCATATTTTACTCCCCTTAGAAAAACTCAACACTGGTTCTAGTGTCTCCTTTTTTACCAGAAATTCCACTGAGACATAGGATTGTGGCTGCTGCCTATAAACAGGCCTGCATATGAGAAAAGTAGATATGCAGTACTTATAGTTTAATATTACAAATGTGATTGGGTTTAAAATATTAAACAACTAGATTAAAGAGTGCTTATAAGCTATTTTTGATTTTCAGTTTTCCCTGTTTATACACTTGCAGCTTGCAGCATGTTTTTCTAAGTCTAAAAGAATCAAAAGACATTTCTCCACCTTTCTTCGACTTGCTTGGTGCTGACACAGCTTACATATTTATAATGTGAGTAAATATATTTAATCCCCATTAAATAGTTGAATAACAGCTTTGATCTCAGCAATACATAATCACTTTAAAATGAATTCCTACTTTCATGATTTGCCTCAGTTCAAAGGTAAATATTGCCTTGAGACCAACATCCACATCACATTCAGCAGGGTACCACACTACAACACAATCGACCCCAGGTTTCGGCTTGGATCCCTGCTTCGACTAAATTCAAGCAATGGCCCAGTTATCCGATGGTCCCTAAGATTATCTTACCCTGATTATTCTGAGTCATCTTATCCTGTCAGAGGAGGATCAGGCCACTTGGACTTGAAATCAGAAATATTAAACTTGTTTAGTATTAGGACCTGAAATGAGTGCACCGAGGACAAGCCGAGCACATTGTGTTTTTTGTCACATGAACTAACCAAAGCCAATCAGGAAGCAAGCATAGCCGTGGAAACAAGAGTAAAGGTGAGGTACAAAGCTAGAAAAAATGTCAGAATGGAGGTTCAACTTGTTGACTTGTGGCAAAACATGAGCATCTATAGAACAGACTGATAAAGAGAAGAGCTGGACGGAAATCCAAACTACCAAGGATGTCATAGGGAAGATAACTTTGAGCCACATTTAGCTTCAAATATGTTGTCGGCCATGTTATTTGTGCTAAAGTACGTTTGCTCACATGAGATAATGAACTGCAAGAGAAGAGGCGCTGGTGAGTCGGTTTTTTATCCAATTTTTCCATGTCTCCCGGAGGTGCCTGGTTCAAGCCCTGATCGATTCATATTTAGAAGTTGATACAAGCTGACTTCCTGAATGAAGGAGGGTTGACGTTGCTGGTGGTGCAGATGAGTGGTCAAGAATGATGGATGGTGAAGTACCCCACCCAGCATGTGCTCCCAAACTGATCTGACCTGCATACTACGATAAATCCTTCATTTTTTACCTTCACAGTTTCAAACTGGTCCCTGATTTAAGTCTTTATGTTTACCAGGCCTTAAACCAGAGTCTGTTGTTGGGACTTCATGAAGGCACAAGCACACTACAACTGTGCTGCAATGCTTTACAATGTGTCTACACATGCTGAATTTTTCATTTTTCATGCATAAAAAGAGTTAATAACCCCAAACAAACTTCCTTCTCTCCTGTCCTCTTTGGTTTTACATTTGAATTCTGGCTGAAGAGCGCGGCTCAGAGCAACAAAACAGATGAAAATATTAATGTATTCTCAGTAAGGTTTCGCTTTGAGTCAAACATATTTGAAGTTTTGTTTTTGAAGTTTATTCCACAAGTTCAAAGTGCTTCTGTTTGCATGTTAAGTACTCAGAGCACACACACGGTCTCAGTTGTTGGTCGAAGGCCTCGGGCTATCAAACGGCTCACCTGGGGCCATCGCAGGTGGAGGGGCAGGGGGCCGCGCAGGAGGGAGACGACGCCCTTATTTGGCAGCAGTACATACGGCTCATATGTGCATCTCAAAGCCAGAGCGTCAAAGTGAACCCCATGAGGCCTATTAGAGTTATATTTTGATCTGCATTGTGCTTTTGTGACTGAGATTGCTGCTAAACTCTGACTGCAGTGTGGAGGCTGCTGTTTGGCAGACAAAACTAACTACACAACAACTATTTAGATGCTTCTGCCTTTTTTTTTTTAAATGTAAGATTCATACCTACATATTCATATTATGTTTGCGGGTCATGTGCTTCAAAATATGAAGCTAAAGTTACCTCAACAATACAGTTTTTTTCTTTTTTTTAATTGCTGAAGCTACCTAGTCGACAGAAAGTAATCTGTATAGGACTTGAGGGGGTCATTGGCATCAAAAGCAGGTGTTATCCTTTTCTTTTATTTCTTTTAATCTTGTGTGTATGAGAGAGGGCGAGAAATGGTGATGCTTTATCAGTTATTTTGCTCCTGTGTGTCCTCAAAGCGTGCAATAATGTGCAGCATTGCCCTCATCATAGTTGTTGGAGTTTGCCAGTTTTCTTTATTATCTGGTAGCAGATCAAGTCATTGGTCTTGTGTATTTGGGTCCGACTAGGTGCAGATGGGGGGTTAGGAAAGTTGAGGATAGCAGGTAGAATTGCAGTTCCATGGTGTGCAGATTGGTAAAATTGGACTCGTGCAGGACTCTCTTGTGACAAGACCTAGTGTGAAATTACTTTTAGGTGTTTCTACACCACCACCTGTTTGTTTTATTTTGATTCAGTTGAAAGAAATGCTACTAATCTGCCTATTTTCCTTGGGTTGTATTTTGAAGAGAGCCAGATCACACAAGAAGGTAAGGCCAGCCTTACATCATTACATCACAGGCAGTGTTGCCATAGCCTAATTGCGTCTTCATTATGGGATAAAAGCTAGCAGGCTAAGCTATCCACAAATAAAGTGTAGTTAGATATAGGAAGTAAAATGTCTTCTATAGATGAGCATATTTATTCACGTTGACATTCCTTACAATAAATGTAACCAACTTGGTGCATGATGAAGAGAAGCTTTTAACAGTTCTTGTTGACCGTAGATACACTATTAGACACACCATTGGACACCAGATAGCATGGTAACTTTTAACACCGCAACACCTGTAAGTGAGAAACTGTCAGTGATGCAGAAAACTAAAGAGCAGCTTCAAAAAGGATACATATTCCTGCTTGGATGAGCTGGACTAACTTATGAAAACTTAAAGACTTTTTAAATCAGTCCATGTTGTTGAGTCCTGTGATGATCTGCTGTAGAGATGTACAGTGATGTTCACCTGTTGATATTTTTATGTTATGTTGTGCCTGAGCACAGGAAGTGACTCTGTGGGATCATAAACATTATTATAAAGCAGTAATTTATCATCTGCCTGTTTTCTGGTAGCCATAATGCAATTATTAGCATGACATAGTAGCACTACATCAATCAGTTAATCAATCAAACTTTATTGTTATAGCTCAGTTCATACAAATTCAATTGCAGTTCAAAGTGCTTTTAACCTTCAATGTTAATTTTTTTTTTTTTGGACGGTGGAACTGAAACCAAATATTGGATATTACAGCAGCTCATTCAGGTGGACGAACAAGCAGCAGCTGCAGCATTAGACACAAAATGGTCGTGCCAGTTTCAAGGCAACAGCAGGTGCCTCATTTCACTGTTCTGTTACTGACTCAACCACAGGTCATTTAATAATGATTCATAGCATTAATTTCAATCCATGACCCCATACTCAATATGACCACTGGTTTTCAGAAAGGTCTGCTGTCAGCCCTGATGTCTTCAGTGCAGCTTTTCAAGCTCTGTGTCATATCTGTGTAAGATGATAGCAGTGGTCCTCAGAGGATAAAAAGTCCTCA
>JBAMNC010000758.1:0-225000 GCA_037902135.1 Cetoscarus ocellatus | reverse complement strand
ACATCATGTACATTATACTGTACACTGGACTGGAGCTACCTGGGGGCACAACAACAACAAGGAAGGACCTCTTATTTAGAGAGAAGGTTAGCGTGTGCTGACGGCGGGATAATTGTTACCTGAGGCTAAACTTGAGCTGAAGGTGTTCTTAAACTCTAGTTCGATTGAATATCAGGTTAAAAATCCACATTGGAAGAATTTTTATGCATGTTCCTACCTGATAAGTGCATATTCTGAATGAGGTGCAATGGCAGTAATCGCTCATCATTTAATCATTTTATTAAATGGAGGACATAGAGTAGGGATGTCCAAACTCTTTTAACCAAGGGCCACCAAACCTACTTTTGTTGTACTGGAGTGAGTACAACTGATTCAATGTTGCCAGGGATTTTTTTAAGCTTTCCGTCGATGGCTCCACAAGGTGAACAGTCGATCACTGTCAAAGATTTCAGGGCATTCAATCAGGTTTTTGAGATCCTGGTCTGCTCTGTAGAGGGAGAGCTGACACTTTATCTCAACTTTCAGACTCAAAACAAGAGCCAACTGCACGAAACTGACAAACTATTGGAGAGTTGGTGCCAGAGCGATATTCTTTGTTAGACAGACCTTGAGACAAAAAAAAGCTAAGCAAAAAAAGGGGATTTTTAAAATTGTAGCTAATAGGGTTGAGCGATTTTAGGAAAAGATCTAATTGCGATTTTTCTGGCAGATATTCTGATTTCAGTTTCACAATTTTCTTCAAATCAAGCTTCGTTGCAGTATTCACTATGTTGACCACGTAGACAACAGTGAGGAAATCAATGATCAAAAGCACATAACACATTATTCATCATCTAATATTGATGATAAATAATCTGTTTTCATTATTTAGGTTATTCTCCAACTTCTACTCCTAAAAAGAGGCTTTCTATTGTTGACCTGCTCACCAGCAAATTGCCTGCAAATTTGTAAAATAGTTGACACAACAGATCCCTGGTCAGTCAGGAGTGCTGCAAAAAATAGCCGTTTAGCAGTCACATGACTGCCTTATCTGAAATTGCGTTTTCGATCCAAAACGATAAATCTTTCAGCCCTAGTTGCTAATAAAGCTGTTATCAGTTGTGAATCAATCAAGCAGTTGAGTTGACTGGAGTTGTAATGAACATGCTGCGGGCCAAATTAAAACAAATGGCCTCTGGGCCATAGTTTGGACACCTCTGAGTTAGAGCCTAAAAAGTTATCTAAAGGCTGCAGTCATGCTACAAGCCTTATTGCTAATGTCTGATGTTTTATCCCTTTAACATTAGATGAGATGAGCCTTTAGGAATGGCTGTCATGACAGAATTCACTTATTTGGGATGGAGATTCTTCATTTTGCTCCACAAAATGCATGTGATGCAGGAGATTTTGCTCCTTAAAGGTATCAAGGAGTTGCTTTTGGACGTGTTGATGCAGTTATTGTGACCTTTTTGTGAAGCACGTCCTCTCAGTTTCAGAGACATTGGTCTGAAATCTGTTCACTCATGGGTACTATGATGATTGGCCAAAGCTGCGGGAAACTTGAGTTGACTGGACAAATTTACAGGGATTGTTGCAGTTACAAAGTCATGATATCTTGGAGTGACTGCATGATTCTGAATTAATTTCTTAAGATCTGTGCAAAATAACCAAATGTACATTTTTACAGGACATAAAGTTAAAAAAGATTACATGTATGAGAAGAAGCCTTTTTTAGTCTATCATGGCCAATTATTTCTATGTCTGCACCGTCTCCATATTGGAGATATCCAAAAGTAGGATCCTCTAATTTTTGTTTTGTCTGCATGATGCAGCCACATTTCTAATCCGTCAAACTCCTGTAGACTCTCACAATCAAAACACTGTAACCCTAACCAGAGTGCTTGTAGAAGAGGAAGCATTATTTTCGAGGACAAACAGTCTCTTTGGCAGATCGAGGAGACACATTCCTCTCTGCTCGCTGTGCGTCTTCAGGGGAGGAAAAAGCAGCTCAAGTATGCAGCAGTCACTGGCATGCAGATACCGGATGTCAAGTGAAATATATAATTTTACAGTATCGTAAGACGCTGGATTTCCTGGTTCCCTTGAATATAACACCGATGGTGGAAGCAGAGACTGAGGCATGAACGATGGAGCTGGCAGCGAAGGCCTCGCTGAGCCTGGGCCCCGCCGCGGCTTCCAGGGATTTGTCCAGATGAGAGCTGAAGGCCGGAGGATCTGCTGGATCTTCCTCCCTCTCTGTGAGTGTGTGCAGGCAGGCGTGTGTGCCTCAGGGAGACCTCTTCCTCCAGTTCTGGATTAAATATCGAGGTCTGTGCAGACTGGGAAGGGCTGAAAAAGTCTGAGAAACATAGATGGACGAAAACTGATTCTGTTTTTTATTTCTGTGAAGACTCTGAGGTAAAAATTGACCTTCACTCTCAGTCTGATATTCTCATGTTCAAATCTGACATATATATTAAGTCTTATAACACCTCATGTGATATCTTGATGAGAGGTTAAAGACGGGTTTTGTGCAGAGTCCTGCTTATGTCATTTCAGGTCGTTGAGCATTGATAAGTCCTGCTGGCTCCTCTTCAGTAACTTAAACAGATGCACAGGATAGCATCGATGTAGCTCCTGTTTTAGAGATCATTTATTTGGCTTTTTGCCCCTTTTTGGCTGAGATGGATGTCGGGAACAACTGGAGAGAAGGAGAAAGTCAGAAGGCCTCGATTTATATAAGGTTGTTTTCACATCTTGATCGTTTGGGAGAGTTGTTTCGATCTTGTTTGGAACAGTTTTGTCAAATATATATGAAACAGAAATCGATCCCTATTTCAGTACAATCAACAACGGCAAGCTCTCATGAAAGAGGTGGTCTCAGGTCAGCTGCAGTTTGTGGTGAGAACACAATCGACCCAGCAACCGAGACAAGTAGGGTGACGAGTTAACTCATCACACCACTGTAGTAGAACAAGCAGCAGCAGTATTGACTAGTTTTTGTTGGCGGTTGTTAGTTTGTGGACAGGATAAAACAAAAGTGATGGATAGATTTGATTACATTTTCAGGGAATGTTCATCATGACACAATAAGAAGTAATTTGATTTTGATGGTGATCAAAGTCTGTATACTAATCCAGGGTTATTTAAGGATATGTTAACTATAATTGCAACATAGGTCAGTTTTCCACATTTTCACCAGTAATCCAATATGTTATAACCGATCTTGATGACATTTTCAAGGAATGTTGGTTATGGCAGAGGGAAGAACTGATTTGATTTTGGTGGTGATCTGAATCCTGACGTGGATCCAGGACATTTTCAAGGATTAGTTAACAGTGTGTTAAGCTTATTTTCTGGGCATTTTACAGCCTGTAGTTGATAAAGGAGAAAGAGACAGTGGCCAATAACATGCGCAAGAGAGGGGGGAACTAATCCAGATCAGCTGAGGTACATATGAGACATGCCTAACTGCTTGCCACTGCACCAAACAAGCACCACAGTTTTTTGCATTTTTGACAATAACTTACTCGACAGTGTTGGAAATCCTTTGGCAGAGGTTTGTGCTCTCGGAGCACTTCTAGTTGTCAAAGAAGTGTGGAAAACTGCTGTATCATGCACTGTCAACAACTTGAAAAAAATCCTGGATCCACTTCCGGATCACCCTCAAAATCTAATGGACTGGTCTTTGGCCCATTTCTGAGCTATCCTGGAAATATAATCAAATTCCATTCATAAATTTTTGAGTTATCCTGTTAACAGTCTAACAGACAAACAAACACTGACAAAAGCCAAATCTCCTTGGCAGAGGTAATAATAATTAACAGCTAACAATCAACAAGGCTGATAACCAAGTACTATCAATGATGTTCAGATCCCACAGTCATTTTCTGTGCACAGTCACACATACATGAAAATATCAACATGTGAACATCACTCACCGTCCCTACAGCAGATCATCACAGGACTCAACAAAATGGACTGATTCAAGAACTGGTTTAATTCACAGAATTAAGTCCAGCTTGTTCAAGCTGGAGGAATTATCCTTTTTTAAGCGCCTCTGTACTTTTCCTTATCACTGACAGCTTCTCTCTGGACCCTTCCATAGGTGTTATGATGTAATTAGCTCCCATGCTATCAGGTGTCCTCTATGGGCCATCAGCGAGCATTTTCGTGCTCTGAGTTTGTTTACACATGTATCATAAGGCGGGTCCCACCCTGATAAATATGCTCATTGGTTTAATCATACATAAGAAATGTAACCACTGCTATTATTGTTACTATATTATTGTTTTGTGGTATTTTAGCCTGCTAGCTTCCTTCCCACAATGCAAATTTGTTGCATTTTTTTCATCTGAATCAGAACAAAGCAACTAAGCTGCAGGTGTGAAAACCATCTTAAGCTCAAAGGGTCTGCAGAATGGACCCCCCATGGCACAATCCATCAGGTGAGCCACAGGTCGCCCCATTAAAGAATTACATGGGGTATGAGCTATTCATGTATGACCTTCAGCTGACATTGGCTGCCTTCTTAATTTAGTGCGTGCAGAGAAAAAAGTTTGCTTCAGAAGTATATCATCCATCTTCTCTTATTTGGTAGGAAGTCTTTTTCTTGTGAACCAAGAGCAAACTTTTTCAAAGTTTCTCTTTCAAATTACTGAAATTTACACATGCTGCTGCTGCTGCTCCTGGTGTTATGTAACACAGACACTAATTGGTCAAAAGAGACAAAAAATACATAAATTATTCACCAATCGCTACTTCAATTTTACAGAACTTGACTTTGGTGTGGGAAGTATCCTTACTCCTTACTTTGGTACATTTTGTTGCCAAAACAGCAGTTGATGATATGATATTAATGCTTAAAGGTATAATTTGTGGGGGGGGGGGGGGTTTATATGGGGTTGCTCGAGGCCAGTGGTACCAGTAAATATGAGGACCAACAAAGAAGCTTGTAAGCTTGTCCCTAAGGAGAGACAGATGGATATTGACATGAGCTGATATACAGCAGGCAAAGTAATCACCCAACTTTTAGGGAAAACTTTAGAATAAAATTATGTTGGCTCAACTGGACACCACAGTAAGATTCTTTATTTCATTTCACTCTTCCTCTACAAAGCCGCCATGTTTGGAACTTTTCTGTGCAGCATCATTGGGGTTATGTATCCCTCCACCATCAGCTGGTCAGGTTGTCAGAAGAAACAACAAACACTAACTTCACTTAAACAGCCAAAACTAAGACATTTTTAACTCAAGTGATGACAACACGACATTAGTCGTGGTCTTTATGAACACAGAGGAAGAGCTTTTGGAGATGGTGTCACAAGTAGAAAGATGGAAGGAGAAACTGTCGTGGAAAGTGAGGATCAGGACAGATCGCAAGTTACCTGGTGGTGCAGATGCATGAACTGGGAGTCCATGCCCATGAATAGGAGGACCATCTCTGTTTGAGTGGGACTTAGTTACACCAATCGTCCTATACCTTTCAGCAGAGCTCTTTACTTTTGGTAAGGCTGCTGCAGTGTGTTGTAGTACTGATCGGTAAAATGGGCACTGAAACACGGTGATCTGTCATTGCACAGGGCCGAGTCCTGATGTCCATAATTTGAACAACAAGTGAAAGTTGGCGAAAGCCCTTGTCACATGACAGAATGTGGTAAAACCAGAATTTTGGCTCTCTTTACACCCAGGATAAACAGGAGCAACCATTTTTGTAATATCCAGGGAGTTATCAGTTTGTGCTCCAGTGACAGCTAACTGACCCTACTGCAGCTCTCTGACCTGAACAGGAAGGATATGTGGCCCATATCCTTCCACCAGCTGTAAAGAATCCTACTGTGGCATCTAGACAAGCCAATGTTGTTTTTTGAGTAGATTTATCCTAAAAGTGGAGTCATTTCAAGGCATTTGGTGGCACCATTGACTGCTATATATTGCCCAGTGTTGGTACCGGGTTGCCCTCCTTAAGGGACGAAGCTGGCTGGTTGCATCAGTTGCTATCGTACTTGGTAGTGCCATAAGCCTCAAGCAACTCCACTTCAAAAAACCTGAACTATCCCTTTAATAAACATATTTCTTAGTTGGAATGAAGGCACCACCATCATCTAAAAATTCACAGAAGTTAAAAAATCTAAAAACAATTTATTTAGATTAGAATAGAATAGAATAGAATAAACCTTTATTCGTCCCACACAGGGAAATTTGTGTTACAGCAGCAAAGGGGACAGCGTTGATAAAGAATAAGTATAAAATGGTAAAAAAAATAGCATGAAAAATAGTAGTATTTACGTTATTCTACCAGTATAAATATAAAAAAGGGCTTGAATACAGAAACTAAAAAGCAAATCCTATAAGGATTATTTACACATTCACCAAGTAATTGCAGATGAATGTAAGTGATTGCACATGGATGAATTGCACATTGTCAATAGAGTTAGCTCTGTAACAGGATTTAACTCCTGTTACAGAGGTCAGTACAATTCGCCATTACTAAAAGTACCCAGGGTCCCATCCCATAGTACTACAACTTCCAGAGTATAATGAAAATGCAAGATGGGTTGGGTGTTACATTGGTTTTCAAACTAAACTGTACGATGTTGTTTAAGCTCTCTGAAACAGCCGGTAGTTTGTCATGCTTTAATAAACATCAATAACCAGACGGACCTAAAATATTTTGGTGTTTAAAAGCCAGAACACTAAATTTCCCATCCTGACCGCTCTGTTTTCCATTAGTGCAGCTGCACACCTTCAATAACATCTCTCCACTGTTTGAGTTATTTTGGCCCAACAAGGACAAAATGTCACCATCCTGGACTTTTGAACAATGCCACGCCAAATTGAAGAAAACACAATAAACATCCATACAAAGGATTTCATTGTGAATATGGTCCACCTATTTGTCAGGATTAATCTCCTCTATTAGTGCTCCTCTGTATCATGAGCTAAACTTCTCCTGAGCCAGTAGAAACAAGCTCTTTGTTGGCTCTCCCTGTCATTAAATTTCCTTCACCCTGTACATCGTTTCCTCCTAAAAGCTGAGAATATCAGGCATGAAAAAAAAATCAATTACACCTTGCACTCTGTGAGCATGTCAGGGGCTTTTCAGCATTGGAAGCTAATTAAATTAACCTCAAAGGCAGAGCGACTGGAGGCTCAGCCGGGGCACTCGGTGCTCGTCCGATGATTAGCGCATCGATTTATTAAAATGGGCCAGTCAGGCAGCCGAGACAAGGCCCCCTTTTCCCCGCCGGGGTCTTGTTTACTCCAAACTGAGACAGCGAGGAGTGTTCTGCTCGGCACTCCTCTGCTCTGCATGCAGGAGTTAATTAGTGCTGAATGAGAGAGCGGTTCTGTTACAGCTGGAATTAACGGCCGCTGCTTTGTCCACAGTTTGGTGTGGAAGTAATGATCCAAAACAACTTAGCCTCTGGGTTAGACTGGACCTTATAATCCAAAAGAGAGAGAACCTGATTTATGTTTGTCCTGTGGCTTCTCTGGAAATGCTGTGAAACAGGCTGAAGGTCATTAATGTGATGCACTGATGTGTGTTGGTCAAAATAGATTTTTACTGCAGCTCAATCACATTAAAGTTCAGTGGGGCCACATTAAAGAAAAAAAACAGAATATCCATCCATCTTTTTCACTTTTCTGGGGTTGGGTCGGGTCAACCCAGACATCCTTCTGTGTTGCAATATTTTCTAGCTCCCGCTTAGGGGCCTCAGAATGGATATATCATCCCTTTCATCAGTTCTAGGTCTGCCCTGGGGTCTCCTAACAGGCACACCAGATGGACTATTCAATATATTTCTCTAGTCCATCTGAGAAAGAGCCCAAAGAAAGTGTTTGTGGAGTGCAGAACCTTTCAGAAACATATCTGGCAGGTGATTGGACAATTGTTCCATCAGTCAACATTTATCACAGGCCAATCAGATAATGTTGTAGCTACAGAGCGTGACTCACTTTGTAAAACAAACTCTCATCAAAACATGTCTGAAGTGGACCGAAAACATTCTTACGATAGAGAAGTTTGTAGTGTTGGTATGTGTTTATCAATTAATAAAGAAATAGAGCAGCACGGTGGCGCAGCAGGTAGTGCATGTGCCTCACAGCAAGAAAGTCGCCAGTTCGATCCCCGGGTCGGGCGGGGCCTTTCAGTGTAAAGTGTGCATGTTCTTCCCGTGCATGTGTGGGTTCTCTCCAGGCACTCCGGCTTCCTCCCACAGACCAAAAACATGCTCATTAGGTTAATTGGTGACTCTAAATTGTCCTTAGGTGTGAGGGTGAGGGTGAATGGTTGTCTGTCTCTCTATGTGGCCCTGTGATTGACTGGCGACCAGTTCAGGGTGTACCCCACCTCTCACCCAATGACAGCTGGGATAGGCTCCAGCCCCCCCGCGACCCCGAAAGGAATAAGCGGAAAAGAAAATGAATGAATTAATAAAGAAATGCCAAAATCTGATAAAACTGCTACTAATCTCCATAAGTGCAGCCACTTCCTGCTGTCGTCTCACTCGTCTCTCTCACTTCTTCGTGCTCTTAAAGACTCAAGCGGTGCAGATTAGAGCTTGTTAAGATGGTTCTGCATGATTACAGACACTGAATCAGGCAAATCAGAGCCACAAAATGCTTGAATTCCTTTGTTTGAGATAAGGACGGACTCCTCACCTGAAGGAGAAACCTGCAGCTTTAACCACAGAGCCATGGCCTGTTATTTGGAGATGCTGGCACTCATCTCATCCCTGCTTTAAAATCACCAGAATTGGTTTAAATCCTACTGTAAACCTTATAGTCTAAACACAAATGAAGCATCTTTTTAAAATCTCCACATTATTGTTAAAACATGTCAATTTACTTTTGGTCACAGGTAACTAACCCTCCTGTTCTTTCTCTCTCGCTCAGAGATGCATAAGAAAAACAGATGTAGGTGGAACAGGGATGTTGACACAACAGTACAGTAGTGAGTCACAGTGACCTACAGCAGGAAAAGGTAAACAAACAGCAGAGGTCAAAGGTCAGAGTCCAGTGCCTCCTAATCCTCTGAGCGGGCCTCTAAAGAATCTGCAGCCGCAGACGTTCAGCTGGATCCCCTGAAACAGACTCAGTAAGACTGAAGACACAAGGAACGTGTTTCTGCTCTTTATAACCAGGAAGAATTAAAAATTTTTAAAACATGAACATTGAATAATGGATATAATGTTGTCTAGCTGTTGCAGTGTGAGGATTTACTGCTTTGTGAGCAGGAAACAGTTTCACAGGCTTTCTTTGGGTGAGAGAAATTAATCTAGAGGTCAATTCTCACTTATGTTACTATTGTATTACTTGATAAATTATAAAACCTCCTCATGAGAAAAATAACAAAGGTTTTTGTTTTTTTTCAGATAAATTTTGGATTAGTGGTGAGTTTTATCTCCAAAATGTTATTCCATACAATGCTAAATTAATCAGAGCTCTGGCTGCAGATAAAGACAGCTGCTCATATTGCTTATTTGTTTTAAAATTCATTTTCAGATGGTTGTGACTCAGACTAATGCTGAGGTTAAAATATGACTGTTTTTTATGTCAGATTGGGCAACCGCAGGGCCATCAAGTCTGTAAGGGCATGCCAGACTACACCATGGGGTCTTTACTGAAGACTGAACAATGTCCCGGTCCCCAAGCAAAGGTTTGGAGCTTAATAATGTCTGAATTCAAATGAAAAAACATCATATTAGGCTTAAATTTGTAAATAACCCCAGCTTCAGTGAAGTTTGGGCATAAATAAAAACAGAATACAATAAGTTGAAAATTAATTTGACCTTTATACACTTCCAAAACAAGATACTTAATGTTCAAGCTGATAAACTTTATTGTTTTTTGCAGATATTTACTTATTTTCAATTTGATGCATGCAACATGCTCCAAACAAGCTTGCACACTTTCCCACTTTGCCTCAGTCCATCTCAGATGAGCTCGGGCCAGAGAAGCCGGCAGTGTTTCTGGGTGTTGTTGATATTTGGCTTTGACTTTGCATGGTAGAGTTTGACCTTGACCTTGTAGATGTAGAAATGAACTATGTTAACTGACAATGAACTGAAGTGTTCCTGAGCCCACGTGGTGATATCCTTTACAGAATAATGCTGGATTTTAATGTAGTGCTGCTTGAGGGATAGGAGGTCATGGGCATTCAATGATGGTTTTTGGCCTTGCTGCTTACATGCAGAGATTTCTCTGGATTCTCTGAGTCTTTTGATGATATTATGGGCTGTAGATGATGAAGTCCCTGAATTATGATAAAACATTATTCTTTAACTGACATTTGGGATGTTCCTTTTACACCCAATCATGACACTCACCTGTTTCTAATTAACCTGTTCATCTGTGGAATGTTCTAAATAAAAGTTTTTTTGAGCATTTCTCCACTTTTCCAGTCTTTTGTTGCCCCTGTCCCAGCTTTCATGGAATGTTTCACAGGCAAAAATTTATATATGAGTGAATATTTGCCAAAAAAACCCCCAATAAAACCTATCAGTTGTTTAAATATACATTTAACTTAGTGTCCCAACTCCACTGGAATTGGGGTTTGTACTTAAAAATATGCAGCTCTTGAAAGCGGCCTTTTTCTACAAAAATGGGATATGTGTAGCCTGATTTTCTCCCCTTTTCGGTCCCCCGCTGACTCTGTGTGCTCCCCTCTCACCAACATTACACCTCTGAAGTTGCTTGTTACTCTTATTCCATCTTTGTGAATTTCAGAGTAATAGCAAAGTGTCACAGTGGCTTGATATTGAACAAAAATGTACCAGGCTTTATTTTTTTTACCTTTTTTGAGAGTTGCCCTCTTTGAACCCTACATTTTCTACTTTATTATTCATTTTAATGCTCCAGCTCATGATTTTCCCATCAGTTCAAGACTTGCTCTAATCATGAACACCTCAGCAAACAATTAAAGCATTATATCTAGATGCTGAGAGCTTGTCATTAACCTTGTGATGATGCCAGGTATTATATTTCAAACCTTCCACAAAGTCTCTATTGTTCAGTGAAATATTCGCCTCTTCCCCTCGGGCAATATTTTCTTAATTCTCAACTTTAAATAACCTTTGACTGACTGCTTGTTATTCCTTTGTGCTCATTGGATGTGCAGTCATAGCTGTGAACTCTCACTGTTACTGATGATGTTGGTTTAAATGAGTTTTCTGTGACCTTTGACCTTTGAAGTTTCCAGCTCTAAGACAGTACAGCCACTGAATCGTCCGAAAAGCAGCGTCATAACCCAAAAAGTTGTAAAGTCATACGTATTTACAGGCCCTGCTGAGTTTGTTTAGCTTGTCTCATGTTAAGCTGCTTATCTGCAGCGCGAGGAATGTCGAGCCTGTGGGTCATTCAGTTTGTGTTGTTAGAAGAAATACTCGGCGGGACAATCCAAACATTGTCCAAGTGCAACCAAAGTGCCAAGAGAACGAGAAGATCCCAGGCATGAGTGTACATCTAATCTTAAAACAACACCAGCATTGATACTCCTGTTTAGATATATTCTTTAGCTCGCTGTTATCGCTCTAAATTACAATGTTGTTTGGATTCCCACATCGCCGCTCATATTTCCAGCGGTCTGGCAGCTCACTGATGGAGCAGTTTCCCCGGGGAGTCTAGAAACGCAGCCATTTTTCGATGTGTCTGATCCTGCTCCTCCATCCTCGGCCGACTGTAATTGGCAGCCTCTCCTCCTCATTGAGTTATTACATTTCCCCTCTCGGCTATCCCCAGCACCCCTGGGAGCACTTCACACTGTGAGCGAGTCCCACGAGTCCCACCCCTCCTCCTGTAGGACATTGAGGACCTGGAATACAGTCGTCCTCATGGAAACAGGAACCCCTCTCTCTGCCTCGCTCTCTGACTCTCCAGAACAGGCCTTCAGTTTTCAGCATAATGAGGCTCTAAGTGGAGAGCTGAGCGGCGCCAAGCATTATCATTACTCGACTCCAGAATGTCCAAAATTAATGTGCAGGGAGGGGGATACTTCAGGATTTGGAAAAAGGGGAAACAATTGAGGGCTAATGCTTCAGCAAAAGGCCTACAGTTTTCAAAAAGGCTGCAAAAAGAGGCGATTACAAGGTTTATTTTACTCAAGATTCAGGTCCCATTTAACCTAAAGTCTTTTTTATTGGCTATTAAGTGAGGTTTCCACCCACCTGCTTCTTTATGCATTTTCAGTCACTGCATTTTTGGCTAAATAACAAACAAACTAGAAAGCACTCGATGAGAAACCTCCACCAAGCTAGCTCACAAATTGCTGTTACATGTATAAGCAATAGTTCCATGATAGAGTTACCATCATAATATGATTCATGACCCTAAAAACCCACACCTAGCACTCAGAATCGTGTTGATATCGTTATTAGTTAGACAGCTGTTGAGCAAATATGATTGTTCGCTAATGGAGGTTATCTAGATCACCACCAAAATCTAATCATTTCAAAATTGGGCCATTACCCACATCTCCTAAAAATTTCAGCAAAACCTGTCCAGTAGTTTTTTGCGTAAACTTGCGAACAAACAAACAAACAAACAAACAAGCATAACCTTCATGGTGGAGAGAATAATAGGTCAGCTAAAGGGTGGTGCAGCAGGTAGTGCACACGCCTCACAGCAAGAAGGTTGTCAGTGTGATTTGTGTTCAGCAGGGCTTTCTATGTGGAGTTTATATGTTCTCCCTGTGCATGGGTGGGTTCTCTCAGCACCTCTCACCCAATGTCATCTGGGATAGGCTCCAGCCCCCCCAAACCCCTAAAAGGATAAGCCGTGCAGATGATGTATGGATGGATGATAGACCAGCAAAAGTTCCTATACTTTGATTGATTTGCCACTAAAGTCCTCCAGAGTTGAAATCAAACCCAGGTTCAGTGACAGCCGGTGCCGCTGCTACACAAACACAGACCTGCCTGCAGAAGTCCTGCTTCCCTCCAGCCGAGCTGACGACTCGCCTGAGCAGGACAGCTGGAGCTGCAGGAGGCCGCGGCCGGTTCTCCACACATTTTCCTCTGGAATAACAAACAGCTCCATTGGACTTCCATAATCGCCCCGTTTCCACATTGTTGACTCAGACTTGGAGAGTTTTGCCGTGGCACAAACTGGTAATTGAATGGTAAATGCAGATGCAATTATCTCGACAGCTTGAGAAGCTCTGCTGTGATCCGTGTTTCCACCGTTTTAGGCCCCAGACTGAGACCTGACACTCACCATACGTCCTCCTCGCAGCGTGAATGTAAATCCATGTTCCTTTCTTTAACCGTGGCAATCAGTGAAGTAAACAAAACCAGGGGTTCCTATGTATGCAGGAAATGTTCAAGTCTGTCCTGGCCTCAGAGCCATGCTGTGCGCTGACAGAAGCCGCACGCATATGAGGAGAAATGTGGGCATTATTAGCCCAAAAGCACGGCGGCTGCTTCATTACATCACGGCATGAGAGATGTTCTGTTCCCTTCATTAGAAAGACAACACACTGCATATGTAAATGTATGTCTGCAGTTAAGACAGGCTGAAGTGAAATCCTGATTTTATGGAGACAAAATGCTCCTAAACTTTCAGCACAATGAGGCCACAGGTTCCAGGTGAAACCCGTCATTATCCTGAAACCAAACTGCCGTCTAGACGACACTGAATATGAGAGGGGAGAGACAATTAAGGCTGTTTGTCAGACGGACAGCTGGGGCATGGATCGGGGCTGAAAGAGGAGGCAACTCGATATTTCAAAGGAAAAAGTCCTCGGTGAGAGCCTCCTGAGAGGAGGTCAGACAAAGAAACACCACAAGGACCAGAGTGAGGCATAAAGTCACCAAGTATTTTGATGGCCACAGAAAACTGAATATTATTTATAATGGATTACAATCA
This sequence comes from Cetoscarus ocellatus, assembly GCA_037902135.1. NCBI lineage: Eukaryota > Metazoa > Chordata > Actinopteri > Labriformes > Labridae > Cetoscarus > Cetoscarus ocellatus. Next base: position 211,155 of record JBAMNC010000758.1, on the reverse strand, counting down.
GACGCCACTCCAGGGCATTTCAATGCAGGTTAAAGAATTGAAGAAAATCAATATCATGCACTCACTGATAAATATATACCATTCACATATATATATATATATATATATATATATATATATATGTATATGTATATATATATATATATATATATACAGATGAAGAAAGACAGATTATAAAAACAAATATATTAAAATACATAAAAAGCAAATCAGTCAATCACATGGCAGCAGTTCAGTGCATTTGAACATGTTTGTAAGGTAAGGCCAAAACCACAGGGGTGCAGAGAAACATCGATAAAACCCGTGACACATTCAAAACATGAGAGCAAGGAGGCTCCAATGTAGGGACAGATGCAGCCACGGAGCGTCTCACTCACTGACAAGAACCTGCAGGGCAGACCCACAGCAGGGAGAGACATTATTTGTGCTTGATTTCTATTTATTAATCACCTTATGGGCATCCTGTGCAACGGGCTCATCACTTATTTTCATATTGCAGTGATGATAAAAATATAGTCAATCACTCAGGTCTTGTCCCCAGTCAGCATGGAAATTTAAATTAAAATCTTCTAATGGTTCATAAGGGGATATGCCACCTCTCTTAGATGGGAAACACTAAACTTCAAAAAGGTTGCTGTAAATTTTACAGTAACTTACTGGGAACGAAATGCCAGTAAGTTACTGTAAATGCCTTTTCTGCAGCAATACCCTATCTCACTTACAGCATAATTGTTGCATTTTCAGTGATAAGTTAACCACTGTATTTTTACCTCCGCCAAGGAGGTTATGTTTTTGCCGGCGTTGATCTGTCTGTCCGTCTGTCTGTCTGTCTGTCTGTTTGTGTTCAAAATAACTTGAAAAGTTCTGAACAGATTTGGATGAAATTTTCAGGAATTGTCGGAAATGGGATATAGAAGAACTAATTAAATTTTGGGGGTGATCCAGATCACGGTCTGGATCCAGGAATTTTTTAAAGGATTCTTTAACATTGCCAACTAAGACCATTTTGGCCAAAGTGGACCGAAGCTGCTTGGCGGAGGTCTGCGCTCTCTGAGTGCTTTTCTAGTTATTCAAGGTATCATTACTTTATTTTAATTTACAGTAAAATTACTGTATTTTCAAAACATTTTACATTCACAGTATAATTACTGTTTATTATTCTATGCGTTTTAAATTACAGTGAAGTTGCTGTATTTTAGTTTAAATTACGATATCTTTAATTCTTTCAGTGGTCATTTATTAGCAATACATCAATACAAAAAAAGAAAAACACACACACAGCAATTCTTATCCAATAAAATACACTTTAATCATCATTTTTGACCCAAAAACATGAAACGCAGTTTTCCTGGGCAAAACTGAATTTCTTCTTGATCATTGCCCTTTTCAGTAATTTACTGTGTAGACATTTTACAGTATGTAACTGTAGATTTTACCGTAAAATGCAGTTGAGTCCACAGAAATCAGTATGTTTTCCCACAATCTTTTGCCATTTACAGTAGTTTACTGTATAGATTTTTCACAGTAGGTAGCTGCAGATATTAGGATAAAATACTGTTGAGTTTACAGAAATCAGTTATGGTGTGATCCAGGAGCTCAAAGCTGTAAAAGCAGCAAAGAGTAGATATTAGAGCACAGTGTGGGAATGCTCCACCTAAAAAACAGCTATGCTTGAGCAGGGCTGAAACAGGAGGGTTTAAAGGTAAGCTTAAACTAATATCTGAGATAAGCTTTGGGAAATAAACTTCAAAAAATGTTCTTGGGGCGGCATGGTGGCACAGTAGGTAGTGCATATGCTTCACAGCAAGAAGGTTGCCGGTTCGATCCCCGGACCGTGAAGTGAAGTTTTTATGGACTTCCCTTGCATGTGTGGGTTCTCCCCAGGCACACCGGCTCCCTACTGCAGACCAAAAACACGCTCATTAGGTTGATTGGTGACTCCAAATTGTCGTTACGTATTAGTGTGAGCGTAAATGGTTGTCTGTCGCTATATGTTGCCCTACAATTGGCTGGCAACCAGTTCAGGGTGTACCCCGCCTCTCGCCTATTAGCTGGGATAGGCTCCAGCCCCCCGAGACCCTGAGAGGGGTAAGTGGTATAGATGATGGATGGATGGAAAATCTTCTGGGGACATCTTGGACCAGAGTAAACTTGTTGAGAAGGAATCAAATATTGCCTCTTTAAATGGGAGTCATGATAAAGTACTGATTGTATTAATCTACTGTTATGAAGATGCAAGCAGTCATAAAACATGTGTTACCATAGTTACAAAGACTTCAAGCCATCTGAAACTAAACCCAAAGATTTGGCCCATCTCAACAGCATGTGGTTCCAGCTCATAAAGAACTACATAACTTCATTAAATGTCATTTCCCTCAAAGTGTGAAATCATGACAGCTGAAACACTGAGTCACCAGCCTCTCATTTCCAGCTCCATGCCCGGTCATAATGCCAGTTCACCTGAAATGACATGAAGTCATGGAGTAAATGGAGCATAACAGAGACGTTCATCTGCCAGTTCTCTGCCATCTCCACCCAGGTCTTAGTCTGGATCCAAACCCGTTCACATGCCAGTCCTTGTTTCATTTTCTCCAGCTCACTGACTCCAGTGACAGCATCAAATGACTCAAATCAAATGACCAGTAAGGTTCCTCTGAAGGTCTGCGTACTGTTTTCCACTGACAGACGAATAAAGGTTTACAAGAAGGTAGCCATGTTCATTTATGTTGATTTTCCTCAGGCCTTCATCTCCTAATTACTGTAATTATAGATGTTGTCATGACTGATGAAGGTTCTGGAACTTGGGGAAGATGTTCTGGTCTGACTCCCGAGGTTGGACGTGACCTTTCCGGGTTTTACAATATCTCCCCGTGCACATGTGGGTTCTCCCTGGAGACTCGAGTTCCCTCCCACAGAACAAAAACATGCTCCTTTGGTTGATTGGTGACTCTGGTTGCTGTCACCTATGGAGTTTAGCAGACTCTGTTTCAGAATGAAGTTTTTAATCTTCCTGAGTGATAATCAACATGTTTGCTTGCTTACTGATGTGATATTCGGGCCATTTGAAGCCACAATTCACTGCATTTGGTTTACTTCTTGTGTTTGGTCCTTGCTCGGTTTGGATTGCCAATGCAAGTCAAACTCTGGTTGGCTTGGAAGTAGACCAAGAACCCAGCTTTAAGGTGGACCAGAGTTTGCGTGAGCTTTTACCACCACCACAAATCAAACTAACTTTTCAAATTGGCATATCAGAGTGTTAGGTGTGAAAGTGACTCACATTGCCCTTAGATTTGAGTGAGTGTGTTAATAGTCGTCTCTCCCTCAGTGTCAATGAGTTTAACTGGTCACATGAGTATTTATCACATTTGGGGGAAAATTTGTTTTGTGGTTTTCAAGGTTCGGATAAGCGAAAGAAGATGGATGGATGGTTTGTAAGGTTGTTTTATGGTTGTTTGCCCCAACAAGTGATTACACAATTCTGATTTACAGAGATCCATTTGCCACCCAATGTCAGCCAACATTCACCCAGGGGTATGAGCATCTGAGAATCAAACCAGATGTTGGAGAACATAGCCGCAAATGAAGTGGCCAAGATATTTGAATTGGCCTCATGTGGCTGGAAGCTTGATGGGTGATAGGGACTGATTTCACCGTAAAGGCAGGGATACATTCAGTTCAGAAAAAAATAAAATATGGGCCAATAATGTGTAAATCATACCAAAATATTGATATTGTTTTAGTGTATTTTAAAATCTAGCCCCTGTAGCCTATATCTAGAAAAACTGGCCCTTGTACAAATGAAGCTTATGATCCCTGCTCTGTGTTGACCCTGTAATTAGCTGGTGACCAGTCCACAGTGTGCCCTACCTCTTGCCAAATGTCAGCTGGGATAGGCTCCAACCTCCTTCAACCCTGAAAGGGATAGGCGGTATAAATGATGGATTTATGGTGCTTTTTGTTACCTGCTCACCAACTACTTTTGAGCTGAATACCAACACTGTTATGGCCAAAATACCTGACTCTAGGCTTCAAAATGCCACTTTGTTGATGTGTTTTTGCCGGCATATGTTTGTTTGTCTGTCTGTTAGCAAGATTATGCAAAAACAACTGGACAGATTTTGCTGAAATTTTCACATGCTGGTAATGGCCCAACTGAAAAATGACTGATTTTAGTAGTGATCCTGATATCCACCTAACTGTCTAACTAATTACGACATCAGCTTTATTCTGAGTGCAGGGTCATGAATAGGTATGTAACGGTATGAAAATTTCATATCACAGTTATTGTGATCAAAATTATCACGGTTATCATTATTATCGTGGTATTGTTGCAGCGTGCTCAAAATGTTCAAAAAGTACTTAAACACTCACTTGTAATCATTTAACCCCCTTAATATTACAATTATAACAGGTCTTTTGCCTTTTTTGTCAATAAATGTGTCAGGAAGTGTCCTTTGAGTACATTTTTTCACCCTTTTTTCATGAGAAATAAAAGTAAACTAGAAAAGCACTCAGAGAGCGCAGACCTCCGCCAAGCAGCTTCGGTCCACTTTGGCGAAAATGGTCCTATATGGCAATGTTAAAGAATCCTTTAAAAAAATTCCTGGATCCAGACGGTAATCCGGATCAACCCCAAAATTTAATCAGTTCTTCCATATCCCATTCCCGACAGTTCCTAAAAATTTCATCCAAATCTGTTCAGAACTTTTCAAGTTATTTTGAACACAAACAAACAAACAGACAGACAGACAGAAAGATAAACGCCGGCAAAAACATAACCTCCTTGGCAGAGGTAACAATTCTGGCAAGTATTTGTCATTATCATGTTATAAATGCTTAAACAGTGTGTAATTACAAGAAAAGAAAAACGGATTTGAACTTTAAACAGGATTCTCTTCATAAACGATTGTAAATGAACATGTTCAAAGTTTTGAGATGACCAAAAGTAAACTTAACCCATTTTACATACACTCACATTTTTTGTTTGCCTACAGCATTACTGTCCATGTTACAGCTGCCTATCTTGGCCAGAACACTCTTGAAAAAGAGATTTTTAATCTCAACGAATTATTTTCCTGGTTAAATAAAGGTTAAATAAAAAAACAGCTCATTATATTAGACCATGTCCATGCGTTTGTTTTTACTGACGATAGTTCCTGAGGCTATTCCTGTCCAGTTAGCCCCCTTCATGACTCTCCTCTGGTCTCCCCTCTCCCTGACAGATCTCCTTCACATTTCCTCCTCCAATATTTCCAAATTACGATTGATGAAATCCATAAAACATGAACTATGATGGAAAAAGATGATCTATTAGGAAATACAGCTAGAAATGGCGATTAAACAGCAAAAGAATGACAAGAACACTCTCCAGAATGATACTAATGCTATTATTTACAACACTTATACATTATTTACTCAGAAAATACTGATAAACCACCTATAACTCACTCAGGTATGGCTCTCTGAATCTCATCACTCTCACTCTCCCTGGCTCAGTCAGCTCACTTACTCGAGGAGTTACAGTTTTAATCACGCGCGTCTTTTTCTTCCGCCGGCAACAGCTTCGTGTTTTAGACAGGGTGACCGTCTTCAGTTTACCCTCGGCATCCTTGTGAAATCCAAAATTTGACCAGACTTTGTCTTTGAGGGGAAAAAACCTCCGGTTTAGAGTGTGTTCAGGCACCAACCGCCATAACTTTCACTCTCAGAAGCCAAACATTGAAAAACTACGCATGCACACCTCCGTCTCGAGAGGGGGCGCATTTCACAGCAGGGGTGCTTTCTACGGCACAACCCCGGCTTCTCCAGGCCATGAGCTGCATCACCGCGAGTTATTGACACAGTGTGGTTATCAAACTCGGTTTACCGGTAATTAAAACAGGACACGGTAATACTAACCGTCAGAAATTTTACCACGGTTTACCATTTTACCGGTAACTGTTACATCCCTAGTCACGAATCATATTATGATGCTAACTTTACCATGGAACTATTGCTTATAGATGTAACAACAATATGTGACAGAGGTTTGCGCTTTCCGTGTGCTTTCTAGTTTTCTGTTATTAATTGGGTAAAGGTTATATCTTACCTCAAGTTCAGATGGAGCCACTGAGTCACTTTTCTTGACTGAATCTTGGTCTGACCTTGACCAGAAAGTGACAGGACACACCCACCCTTATGTCTGCGATGAGATCCCCCACGATGAAATGATGAACATGTGGCAACCGGTTAAGGTACCTCTTTTTGAGAGTAGTTTCAATCTTCAGACTGTCCACCAGGAGAAGTGGTTATGGTGGCTGATTTGATCACTGAGCTTTAATACTATGGCTTTTTCTTTCAACTGGCTGAAACTTAAGGGAAAACTAAAAGGGCTGCCTCTTTAGATATTATGGAGATAACTATTGAGCTCTAGTTTGGTCATCACCAACTCCCTTTTGATTCGCAGAGCTTCTTTTCTGTGAGGAACTGCAATTTGAGTGTGGAAAAGTTGGAGTTAAAGTTACAGCAGAAAGTATAAAATATGATGGATGACATCAAAACTGCAAATTAAAATATTTTTGGTTAGTATGAGCCACTATTAGCTACTGAGATGCCAATAAATGTGTTCCTCCTGTCAAATTTCCTTCACATGATGTTCTTTAACAGCGTGTCCTTCAATCCTGCACATGAGATTCTTCTCGACATATCGGCCTCCTCAGCTCTGGAACTTAATCCTCTGTGTATCATACAAGTGGAAGTTATGCAACATGGAAAAAAAAAAAAAAAAGGCAGATTCCCTCCCATCTGTTGCAGCTTCCCACTGCACGTCTGAGGACCCTCTTTCTCTAACATCTTCAACAGCAGACAATCCACAAATCACCGGGTCATATTTCATCATCAGCTGCCGGCCTGCTCCACGCCTGTCTGCTCCGCCGAGGCTCGGTGACAGACGGACAGAGAGGGAGAGAGAGAGAGAGAGGGGGAGATACTGGAGACGGAGGAAAGAGTGTACTGTATGCGTGACAGCGGTGGTGTGAGCTTCTGCTGAGAAAGAAAACATTGCACTTATTTTACTGTCCGGGTGTTTGATTGCAGTCAGAAAATGTCAAGTCATGAACACCCGGGTCAGCCTTCATTGAGGGGGGGTGAAGCCTGATCAGCAGTATGAGGGGAGCAGCAGCGAGGCGAGGAGGCCCCTGTGCTTTAATTGGTGTTACCATCACAGAAGTGCAGCTGAAGTGGTCTGGCTTAAACCTACAGATGGAACATCAGGCAGACATTTGGATTAAGAATCTCTGGAAAGGGGTGCAGGTTTAGCAGAGTGTGTAGCAACCATGCATGTACCATATATATGAAGGGCCATGCCTTGTGCCAGAGTTTGATTCCAGTGTTGCCAAGTCCGCTTATTATGAGTGACTTTGGGCTTGTTTTTCTCCAAAGTCGCTTGTAAATCTCGTGAGTCATGGGTTGCGTTTTTTTTGGCTTTTTTTTTACCATGTAGTTTCTTGTTTGGGCTTGCAAGTACAGCAGAAGTACAGTACAAGTTCAGTTTCCTGGTCATCGCGTCCGCCTCCAAACACACTCTCGCACACGGCGCATGCACTACTACACTAGAGCCATAGTTGCCAGGTCTGCTTATTATAAGCGACTTTGGGCTTCTTTTTTTTAAAGTTGCTTGTATATATTGGCAGTTGCAGGTTGCGTTTTTTTGGTTTGTTCCAGAAGTGCAGTCGTTTTTTGGGCTTGTTGTGCCCCCAAACCCAGGAGGGATCTGATGCACTCTCTACGACCAAAATAAACTCAATTTAGAAGTTACAAAAACTATTTTGTCCCTCTGTAAACACAAATATTAATTTTACTGTAAAAAGAGGCAAAAGTGATGTTTCTACCAAAAAGAAATCCTTATTGCAGGAATCAAATTTATTCCTAATGTAGCTATAACTGTTTTCACTGTTTTAAAGTTGAAGAAGATCAACATAAAACTTAGATAAAAGGGTTCCCATCTCTGACTTCTCCAATTGGTCTAAACCAGCAAAGACTATAACATATGAGGGGCCATTTTATTGATTGGAAAAGACTCTTACAGACCAGGGGAGTCCAAACTATGGCCTGAGGGCCAACTGTGCCCATTGGTCATCATTAATTAGCCTGTAGCAATTTTAAAAACATTAAAGGGATATGCCAACAGTTTATTTGTTTGTGTGTCTTGCCTCACTCCCAAATCCATGACAAGCAGATAGATGCCATTCTTAGACTCTGCGTGCAGTAACAAGAAAGGAACAGCCAAAGATTGCCTGCCACAAGTTAGCTTAGCTCAAACACTGGGATTCATGGGGTATATCTAGCCTGCGCCAGAGATGTAACGTTAGCGTACGTCTTTTGAACAGCTCTTTTAGTGGTTGATGAGAGCTGATTTACAGTTATAGTGAGCCATTTGTTTGCTAGCCATTCTTAATTTGCAGGCCATGTGCATTTAATAATGGCTAGCAAACGACAGCTAACTCACAACTGCAAATCAATCTTCATCTTAAAAGAGCTGCTCAAAAGACTTGAATCATTTGTGAAAGTCACATCTCTAGCGCAAACCACCGCATAAGTAGGTCAATGAAACAAAGCCTCTGTTTAGGAGTAGAAAAAGATAATATGATGATAGTTGACTCCCAGTGTTTGAGCTAAGCTAATTAGCAGTGGGCTAGCTTTGCCCATCTCTTCCTTGTTTCTTCACAGACAGTCGATAAAATGGTGTCTATCTGCTTGTCATGGACTCAGGAGTGAGGCAAGACATGAAAAGAAAAAAAAAAGTTGGCCTATCCCTTTAATCTTCATACATAACATAAGGTTGAGCAAAGTGGCTCTGAAACACTTTTCAGTAAGTGACCCTTGCGTGAGAAAAAGTTTGGTAACCCCTGATTTAGCTTAAAAAACTCGTTAATTTAAGTTTCAAACACATTAGAAGCGAGCTCACTTTGTCACAGACTCCCCTGCATGTCATTTAAAAGACTGCAGCTCTTTTGCAGTGGTTTGTCTTTAATAACCAGAGGCTGGATACACTTCCTTTTACACGTTTTTTGCGGTTAATCCATGTATCTGTCTGCAGGATTAAAGAATATGTACACAACAGTGTCACATGTGTTTTAACCTCCTGTTATGAGCTCTGTAAGTGTACTTGTGACTCACTTCCTGCGACACTGTAAATGTTTTAATTGAGTCATTCAGTGATTTTGGGAAATGTGTTTGGCTGCTTTGTTTGGCTAATCCAGAGAACATTCCAGAAAATCTCTCTAACACTATAATTCACCAACTGCTACACACAGGATCAGGTTTCTGTTGGCAGATGTTTCACATATTAAGAGTCAGCGGGAGGTTTCAGTTTCAGTTGGCAGCTGTGAATCACTGATTTAATTTAAACTTGTTCAGAAACATGTTGTGGATTCAGAGCAGATTGAGACACAGTGAGAAGTTGTGCTTTCCCTTTTCACATAACAACGTCCACAGCTCCACCGCAGCACCAGGTGCTCCCTGTTTCTTAAATCTTTGACATGGTCTGCTGGAAAAATATGGATTTTAATAAGTCCCTTCAGGAGCAGAGGAGGGCGGGAGCCTGGGAAAGTGGACGGAGCGTGGTGTCCTGTGCATTACATTAAATTCTGTTTGAATGCTCCATAATGACGAACATGTGGGCCTCAAGTTTACTGCTCTGAAAACTGACTAATGTCCTTGGACTGTAAAAGCGTCACTTCGGGTAACTCTGCTTTAACCGACACTAAACCAAGAGGTCGTTTTCAGTCACTTGACCCAAAGGACATGCAGAAGTCAGAGGGGACAGGAAGTGAGAAGCAGCTGTTGGAAATCATCAAAAACGAATTAAGTCAGCAGAATGAAAATCAAGAAAGCAGGAATTATACAGGGTTTGCTCCCCAGATTTTATGGAAATGGGCTAATGAGTTTCCTGACATGGAGGCCAATGATAACCCATAACCCTTTTGCAGACCTCCACCAACACACCAGGTAATAATGGGATATTTGAGTCACTAAAGCAGACTAAATAAAGTAATAAATACATTCAACCACCTGTCATAAAAACAAGAAAACATAAATATTTTAGGAATAGTTCAAAAAACTTGTTTAAAACTAATTGTTTTTTTTTTTTTGGCAAAAACAAATACATTTTTCTGAAAAGTCAGAAATTAATCAAGCAGAACATTCAACTACTAAAACTTATTTTACTTCCTAGAAATTCAAGTATAACTATAATTTGACATCTTAATCAAGAAATAATAACGTGGTTTACTATTTATCATGTCTTCTTGTAAAACAGTAAAATTGAAAACTCATGGATAACAATAATAATTATATTTTAACATCAAAAATGTCATTTAGTCAAAGAGTTTCTACTTAACTTAGGGCAGCTGTGGCATAAACCTTACATTGGGTGGTGGTCTAAAATATTTGTTGAGGACTATATATTTGAAAAATTAAAAAATAAACAAATAACACTGTCAGGTGATTTTTGCTTTTAGCTAAAAGCGGTAATATCTATTTCATTAGTACAAACAGACATAAAGAAAAACTTTATTATTGAAATTACATTTTAAAACATCGAGATAACATTTTATGTGTCATGTGTCTTATTTTCATTTTTCCTGTCATGTTGTTGGTTTTGAACACATCAAAGGCTAATTTAGGCCATAAAATGTATTTTTCATGGTCATCCTGCCAACTATAGCAGGGACTTAAAACAACTTTTAACCAATGGTACTTTGACATAGGCAGGCTATATACACATGTGGACAACATTGTTGGTACCCTTCCATTAAAGAAAAAAAACCCCACACTGGTCACTGAAAGACCTGCACTGAAGACACCTGTGGCGCGAATTACAGGACACGCCTTTGTTTAACATGGCCCGATGGCCAAATCATTTTCAATCTTTTCTAGGGGTACCATCATTTTTGTCCAGTCAAGTTTCACAAATTCCCTAAAATCAAGTGGTAAACAGTGGGCCATGAATAGATGCCTTGGAAAGAACGGGTTGCATTATCAATATCTTCAATTAAAAGCAGGGTTAAGCTGACTCAAGATATAAAAACTTACAATCAAGATCTTTGAAGCCTTGCTGAGCTATAGTTACATTCATCTTATGCAGAAATATGGACTAAAAATCAAAAAGAGGACCAAAAGCTAGCTGTGTATATATAATATTGACATTAAGCCAGAGATATAGTTGCTGTTAACGACAAAGATGCAGACGCATGATGCCCACAAAATAAATAAATCATTTTGGTGTATTTGTTCAACTGGTGGGCAGCGTGGTGGCAAGGTAGGGCATGTACCTCATAGCAAGAAGGTTGTTGGTTCGATCCCGGTTTCAGTCAAGGCCTGTCTGTGTGGAGTTTGCATGTTTTCCCCATGCATGCGTGGGTTCTCTCAGCCCACTCTGGCTTCCTCGGACACGCCAAAAACATTAGGTGGCTGAGGTCTGAAATCTGGTCATCAGTTGCTAACAAATTCTTGATTTTTAGTGTAACTGTTAGATTTATGGCCATGTTTGCAGATTACTTCCAACACAACAGGTAGTTACTTACAGTCTGAGGAGTATATCTCCAGCTTTAACCACATCACACTGTTCAGAACAACTCCTCATTATTTACCTGCTGATTCTGTGATGCTGTGATAAACAAGAAGTGCCCATCTGCAACAGTTTGAGTGACTAGTTGATTAATTGTAATCTAGCTTCTGTTTAACCAGATTCAAAGTTATTATACATGTCCTTGATTTCAAGATGTCCTCATACACCCCACAGTATCTTTGACCTTGTTCTTTCATTGAGGCCAAGTTTTAAAAAAAAAACAAATCAATTAAACAAAAACTTTGTAAATCACAGGGTTTTTCAGTCGTTCCAGACTGGAAGAAACTCGACCATATCACCTTTTCCAGAAAGCGCTCAGTGCAGCTTGATAAAGAGTCAGTTGTTGCAAATTCACTCCAGCCTTTAAAAAGTTGGACACTTCCTCGACAGAAAAGTGGATTTATAAAACCCAAACACCCAATTTACAGTGGACTTAGACTGAAGCTCAAATTTGATGCCTAATTTTTGGATGTACTATTCAGTGCTGTTTCCCTCACATGCTTGCTTAGCTTAAGCTTCTCAATTATTCAGGCCCAGATCAATACTCAACACACTCCCGTGAGTGAAAAGCAGCAGCGAGAGCCGAACTAAAGCCTGAATCTGGATTATGGATTTGTATCAATTTATGTGCGTCCACTCAGGCGAGAAATCAGTGAAAAACACAGTGAAATACGGCTAAGTGGGCAAAGCTGCAGGCTCTGAGCTCCTGTCCAGTTTAACTCCTTGTTTTTCACTCAGCCTTTTTTAGCTCGGGCCAATTATTACAGCAGCAGCAGAAGCAGCAGCCTCGGTCTGTCAAAGGCTCCTCTCTCATTAAGCCTGTCCCCAGTTCACTCCACAGGCTTAATGAACAGAGCCCCCATTACACAAGTTTACCTCCAACTTTAACAACAAGGCCGCGCTGAGAGAGCTCACTGATGGACAAGGACGAGTCACACATCAGCGGCGTCCCTAACAAGACGGAGAGACATGAAGAAGTGTCCTTTTGTGACAGGGTCCAGTTCACTTGGGAGAGAAACTTTGATTTGAGGATTTTAGAGGGATTTAAGGGGATTTGTTGTAATGGTCTGGCTCCCCCTAGTGTTCATTTTATCAATATCTCTGCAGTAACTTGTTCACACTTATAGGTGCCAGATAGATTATTTATAATCAGCTTTTTTAAGTTAAAAAATGACCCTTATAAACAAGTCAGGGGGGTGATTGATGGACCATTGTGTCTCCGGATAAAAGTTTTCCTGCATGTGCAATTTATTTCATATAAATGAGTCTCATGTGGTATGAGACTGATCTCCAAACAAGCAACAGCCTGAACACAACCTCACTTTTCTTAATGAAGTGAGATTTACATGGAAAAGACTCTAGTCAACTTTTTGTTTTTTTAGCCTAATATTCACAAATTTTTGGCCAATTTCAGACTTGTGTGTATGCTAAATCTATCTTGTTACTATTCTGTCAATACTATTAAATTAAAATTACAACACAGAGGAAATAACAATCCAATCTTGATGGCAGGTCTGGAAATACTCTCAAGAACATAACTTGATAATTTTTGCGCATATCAGAGAGCCTTTTTGTCTAGTTTAGTATCATAAAGTTGTCTACTAATTGGCATTTTTGCTTTACTAGTAAGGTTTACTCTCGCACCAGTGCACCAAAAACCTTTGCTAGTAAAAGAAAATTTTGTTTACTAGTTCTACTAGTAAACTCAAAACATCTCACTAGTAGTCTTAGTAGACTTTTTTAGTCTACTAGTACTACTAGTAAAGCAAAAAAATTCACTGCAAGTACTAGTAGACCTAATGCAAATGAAGTAGTACCCTGATTGTTTGTAATATTTTTTGAAAGCCAATGGGAAGCCTGAATTTGCTTTTCCCCACCCCTTATTAGCATATAAGGCTTACTGGTAGTACAACTGATCATTTTTAGGTCTACTAGTTGCACTAGTAGACCTAAAACAGCCTATAGGTAGTACCAGTGACACTTTTTGCTACCCTAGTAAAATCTACTCATGCACCAGTCGACCAAAACTGAGTACATGTGCTCCAAATTTGAGTACTAGAAGAGCTGAACTACAGTTGATATCACCTATATCACAGGCAGTTTATTCTGATAGTTGTGCATCATGAGGAGGCTGCAATTTCACTGTCTGCTGACTCTTACAGTGGCATTTTAGTTTGTCCTCCTCCTCCTCCTCCTCCTTCTGTATTTAAACTAGCCGTATGGGCCCTGCTGAATAGGGTTTCACAGTTTGGATATGACTTCGATTGTACTTTGTTGATATCTTTCTTTCTTGTTTGCCCTGATTTTTGGAAACTTAAGCAATTTATCATTTTATTGTTTTCATAGTTTTTTTTAACCTGATTTTATGGGTTTTAATTGGGGTTAATATTTCCAAAACGTTCCTCTGTTATGCTGCTCTGTGTTACATCTGTTTTGTAATTTGTGTGTTATGATGGATGTCTATATCTCTTGGGCTGAAAAACAAGATTAACCATGAGTACAGACAAAGTAACTTGAGCCTGCACTTGTTTGCCATTACAGTATACATGGTCAAATCCTCCTGAGGTAGGCGAGGTCCTCATACCGTGGCATCCTCTCAAAATCAAAGGAGGAAACAGAGGCGATAGAGCTGCCTGCCACTGTATAGCCAAAGACGTGAGTACATTTTGTATTTTGTTCCAAAGACGTTTGCAAGCAGCAAAACAACATGCTATCCAAGCACAGGGGAGTTTGGGAAGTCATTTAGCATTACAGAAGCAAAAAAGGGGGGCATTTCATTCCTGTGCCAATATACTCAGACCATTCAGAGGTCAGCAGTGTCTCCACGTCACGTTTAATCCCTGCCCAGCTTGGAATCCTGCTGGAGTTGATATTAGAAATTGTACCAGGTACTTGACGTGATCCCTGATTGAAACCAAAACAACCGAGGAAAGTTGAGCTGAGTCAAGTTGATATCATGTAGTCGAGAAGCCCTACAAATTGAGGCTAGCCAACCCCAGGGGTCACAAGAGGACTTCAGGGGTAACCTGACACACCAGTTGGACAGTTCAAAGTATTTCACAAGTCCATCTGGGAGAGAGCCCAGAGAAAGTGTTTGGGGAAGGCTGAACCGTTCAGAAGTATATCCTGCAGGTGACTGGACGATCGTTCCGTCAATCAACATTTATTACAGGCATATCCGATAATGTAGTAGGCAGGCGCTACTGCGTTATAGAACATGAGCAACTTAGCAAAACAAACTCTGGTCAAAACATGTCAGAAGTGGAGCAAAAATATCCTTATAGAGAAGTTTGTAGTGTTGGTGTTTGTTTTTCATTTAATAAAGAAATGTGGTCAAAATCTGATAAAACTGCTCGTGAAGCTGTTAGCATCCATGCTAATCGCTATGAGTGCAGTCACTTCCTGCTGTCGTCTCACTCGTCTCTCTCACCTCTTTCTGCTCTAAAAGCCTCTGATTGGGCCGTCCCGCTTTGGGCCAAAAACAAACGGTGTAGACTGAAACTTGTCAAGATGGATCTGCATTATTACAGACATTGAATCAGGCCGATCCAGCTGCTACGCAAGGTTACCTCAGGGGAGGCACAGTCAAAAACCACAAATCAGAAAGAATGGAGTTAATGTCTACAGCCCAGCTAGTGGCAGTTGGCTGTATTACACATCTGGCTTTGGTCTACCTGACAAAGTGCAGTGTGAGAGGAAAACAAACCAAATGAAACAAAAAGATGTTGCAGCTTCACCACCAAACCGAACCAAGTCTGCACAAGTTCAGGTGTGATGTTTCAGTAATGGCATGATTTTCACAATCAGTGCATCTCTGTGTGAACAGCACTGTTGATCTGCAGCTGAATGCCAAATGCCTTTCTTTTAGCTGAAAGAAAAGCAAACTCATGGGAAAATATCATTGAAGCTGTTTGGTTTCAGACACTAAGATTTTTTTTCTGTTAAAGGTGAATAATCCACTTTCTGTTCTATGTTATAATTTTTTTTTTTCCATTTTTGCATGATATAGAGAAATAGTCTAGTTTACAAGCTCCTGTGAGGGTAGGTTGGTGCACAGTAAATGTCCTCAGAAGCCTCAGCTCACATTTTCGCCCATGTCCTGGTTTTACTTTTGGACCTGGTCTGGACTTTATTAAACCCCTCACTGCATGATGATATAGCATTTTCCAGTTTGGTGCACGTTCCTCGCTGTGTGTGGTGTACAGTGTGTACCAGCGCGTGTGGTTCCTATCTTTCACCGCTTACAGAAATGTTCCTCCCTCTCTGGCTGCCTGCAGCACTGTGGCCTCGAACCGTGGTCCCGCTCCTCGCCAAAGCCGAGGCCAGAATTAGAGATGGCGGTGAAATTACCACGGGCTCTTCTTGTATTTGGATTGGCAGGCGAACAGCAGCTTCACTCAGGCGCTGTTTACAAAGGCCTGCCATCCACATTTGTGGGAGCGCTGCCTGTAACGCTGCTGTAAACAAAGACTCGGAGTGGCCTGTCGCTGTCTCTCTGTTAGGCAGGCCTCAGTGCAGTAATGTGATGTTTTGGTTTAAATCAGAGAAGAAACTCCCCAAGAAATGACTTCTGCTACTTCATAACTGAGGCTGTTTGTTTTAACAACATAGGGGGCAGTTCTTCTCTCATTGGCTTGATTAAAAATATTTAAAGTCAGTGCCAGGGCAGTTTGTGCCTGTTGAGATTCTTATATACAGCTTTATTTGCATTGAAACCATTCTTTCTGATTGGTCAGAAAGTAAGAGCTCTAGGCTTTGTTTACACGACAACATCCCACTTATGACGGGACAGATATTCATTGTTTTCAAAAAGATTTCATGCAGACAAAAACCCTTTGATTACAACCATCGTGCACACGGATCCACTCAAACAACCAAACCGTCATGGTGCACATGTCAGACCAGTAGTCTGTGGTTTTGCTTCTGTTACACCACAACACATGCATGCACACTCATCCCACTACAGAGCAGTTTACTCTCTAAATACACAAAGAAGCCAAACAGAGATGCTTCTGTGGACTAACAGTGAAATGGGGCTGCTGATCAAAGTGACGATGATCAACATTTTCTGCAGAGTCCTTAAATTCAAAAGAGTGAGCTGTGAGAACAGGATTCTGGGGTTACACTATTGTTGTCTGCTTAACTTGGGTTATTTCCACACAGTTCTGGTTCTGGAACTGGTTCAGTTCGTTTCTTAAATCCTTGGTGCTTTCTAGAGAACCAGCCTGTATTCATGCCAGTTTAAGTGGAACAAAAGTGGGAGGGCGTAATTCCGTGTTACTCAGGTGGAAGTAAACAACACGCCGGCAAAATGGCGGATCGCATCAATACTCTAAAGTGTTTGTTGCTTGACTAAAGGTTTTTGTTTTCATCCAGCAATCTCGTACTGCTCTTGAGCTTCAATTGACATTCTCGTAATACCCAAATTGCCGCACTGCAAAAACTCAAATCAAAGGAAGCTTATTCATCCAATTTCAATTCTAAAAATCTCATAAGACTTTTTGTAAACCAAATTTGTCTGACATGTCCAGCTACACTCAGTATTTGAAAACAGAAAATAAACCCTGGATTTCTTGTAATAAATGAAAATATCTGCCAGTTTGGCAAGAAGAATTTTACTTGTACAATTTCTTGTAAGTAAGATGTGCTCTTAAGTAGTTTCAATACCTGATTTCAAGACCTTAAAGAGTACAATTTAGCTTGCTTCATTGGCCGATATTTTCTGATAATTACAGGTTAGTCAGTGCTTTATTTTTTTTTGTTCCTTGTATTAAGATATCCATCTGGACTAATCAAATGGATATGAAAAAGTATTGTGAATATTTTTTACTTGACATTAGACAAATAAATAAAAACGTTGTCTCCTCAGTTGACCACTGCACGCTCTTCTTCTTTATTTTCCTCTACTTCCTTGACTTTCTGCTCATTTTATTAACACAGAATACGACTCGCCCACCAATGATGTCATGGTTCGTGATCTGGAACCAATTTTTTTTGGTTCCAGCTGTGAACCAACTTTTCAGGTCCCGAACCAATTCTGGTCTGAACACGCTGGCTGGTTCAATATTAGGTTGGGAGCCATGCCGGTGTGAACACATGGATTGTTTGGGGAAGTTGTCCTGATACAGGTGGGTTTTCCATGCTCAGTTAGGACCATTTGGATATGAACACAGCAAAGGATTCCTGTTTCGGCACAAACAATTCATATCCCTGTAAAGACTGCAGTCTGAAGAGGTGGTCTTTGCTTGCTTCTAGGGCTGGCATTGTTAAGAACCTCACGATTCGATTTGATTTCGATTCTTTGGGTAGCAATTTGATTCAGTATCGATTCAGTAAGAAGTAGAAATACACAAATAAGTAGAGTATCTATCGACAATTTTTGACCTTTTTTTTTTGTTGCCAATGTGAACATATGTAGTATGTCACCTCATATTTTTGAGCAAACATCTATAAATAAAAATTTGCACAGTAACAACTTATTTGTGCATATGGAGTACAAAGGTAAAAACATGACAGTTAACATTATAATTATAAATGTCCACCTGGACTTTTTTGTCAATAAATGTGTCAGGAATTGTCCTTTGAATACATTTTTTCCAACCTTTTTTTCATGAGAAAATAAAAGTTAACAATTCTTGCAAGTATTCATCATTATTATTATAAATGCTTAAAACAGTGTGTAATTACAAGAAAATAATAAAAATGGATTTGAGTTTTCAACAGTTTTTAACAGTTGTAAATGAACATGTGGATATTTTCTGAGATAACCAAAAATAAACTTAACCCAATTTACAAAAAACTCAAACATTTTTGTTTTCCTACAGCATTTAGTGTCCATGTCACAGCCTGTTATATTAGACCATGTCCAGGCACTTTTTTTTTTACTGATGGTAGTCCCTGAAGCAGTTCCTGTCAAACTGAAGTCAGAGATCTCGACATTTCTTCCTCCAATATTTCTAAAATTACTATTTATGGAATCCATAAAAAATGAACTATGATCAAAAATACGATAAATGACAAAAAAAGACGATAAAATATGGGGAAATACGTCGAAAATATGGCAAAACCCAAAAAGAACGAAAAGAAAACACTCTGGAATGATACTAATGCTATTGTGTTTAACATTTTACACAGAAAATACTGATAAACCGCCGTTAAATCACTCTCATGTTTCGCTCTCAATCCTATTAGTCTGCAAGCATGTCTTCTTCTGCGACTAGCGACAGCTGCATAAACACTGAAAAGGTGCACAGCGCCCCCCCACTGGCCAGGAGGTGAATCGATTCAGAGGATATGCTGAATCGATATTGAATTGGTAGGGGAAAAATTGCAATGCATTGCTGAATCGATATTTCTGCCCACCCCTACTTGCTTCCAGTCGACCCCTGGAGAGGATTGTCAAGCTCAGTAAGTGTGTTTTTTGACTTTGAAGATGTGTGTCTGTCTCTCTAATGTGTCCTCAAAATAGCAGGGACACTCTGACTGCAGGCTTTAGACTTAAGACCAGGAACAAGGAGGTTCAGAGCACATTCAGTTTCTGTATCCACAAGTCAGGAAAACACCTTTGACCTGGAGACTCTTGATTTTCAGACAAGCACACTCATGGGTGCAAACAAGCACACTTGATTAGTAGTTATTTTAATAGCAGAGGTCCATGGTGTATAATTGACAACTGTGTGTGGATATTACAGAGGATACATGCGCTTAAAACCATAATGCTGAGAGGGTGACTGCAGTCTTTACAGGGATATGTCAACTTTTTGTCTCACTCCAGAGTCCATGCAAAGGAGATAGGAACCATTCTTTTGACTGAGGGTCATGTTAGCCTGCAACTCTCAAAGTTCAGAGAAACTAAGATTATCCTTTTTTTAATTTTTCAAAAGAAATACAAACAAAACTAAACCCCACAGAAATCATCCTCGTCCTCTCTTACGTCAGCCATAATCCTTAGTTCCAATCTTCTCATAAACAGAGACTCTATTTTGTTGACCTACTACAAGCACGTCCACAGTGGTTTGCACATGCGCTCTGCGGTTTAGTTTTGTATCTATTTCTTTCCAAAATTACATGAAGTGCTAATCTTAGTCTAAAAATAGATAACGTAACATAACTTGGTAAAAAAACAAGTAACGACAAGCACACAGGACTGTTTAGAGTTGTTAAAGAGTTTATCTGATGGCTGCAGGCAGAGGCAGGCTAACACTACCCACTGACTCCAAGTGTTTGAGCTAAGCTACTTTGCGGTAGGCGAGCTCTGCCCGTCTTTTCCTTGTTACTGCACGCACAGTCGAAAGAATGGAGTCTATCTGCTTGTCATGGACTCAGAGTGAGGCAAGACATGAAAACAAAAAAATATGTTGCCGTATCCCTTTAAGAAGTTTTCATGTGTGTTGAAGCCATTAGATGCTAAATCAAGACTAACAATAACTACATGATGTCGTAATTTAATTTGACAGGCTAGTAAGGGGAAAAACCGTGACCCAGCCACTTTTCTAAAACTAAAGTTAGTTGTGTCTCCCAAAAGTGCTGGGACAGCAGGTTGTTTTTGCAGCTGCTCCCTTTGTCAGACGTGTCCTTTTAGATTTTTTGACATCTGACAGCAAACAGAGACCCACAGACTCAAAGTATGGGACGGTCTGGTCCATGACACCAGGAGAATGTCTGAACTTTGTTTAAGACTTTTTTTTTTTACTACTCAGCGGACTGTCATATGGTTAATTGATTTAATTATTGATAGGAGTCATGACTTGGTTAAAAGTAGGTTTTCTTTTGAATCAGCTAGTCAGCTCTCTTGTCTGTATGATGTATTTGGGATTTCACTAATCCCTCTAAATCTAAATGTAGAAACAAACAAATAAGTCATCCTCCAAGAATCCTTCAAAATCACCGGCAGGTTAAAGATGACCAAACTTTGCTCATATTTCCAACATTTTAGCTCTCTGTTCCAGTCAAAATACCAAAGTTCAGATCATAGCACAATGATTAAAGGAAGAAAAAAACCTTAAAATGAAAAATAATAACAGAGAGAGGATTTAAAATAGACTAAAGCAGGGAAATCCTATCCTCCAGAGAGGGTCAGACATGTAATTTAAAAAAAGAGGCAGAGTTAAATGACATGTAGGGAGTAATTATAGAGGCCGAATCGACAGAATGAACTGAAATAATAAAATACCACCTAGGCCTGTCAAGAGCCCTCTGTGGACCGAGGCAGAGCAGCCTTGGGTTTAAGGGAGGGCAGGCCACCACCCAACCATTCTCTCTTTGGTTTTACGGGAAACTATAAAAGAAAATGTGACCGTGTGTCTTTGATCGCGTCGAAAACACTTCGGAGTGTATGGCCTTGCATAAGAGTTGAATCAGGGTTACAGCTCTCGTGAAAGTGTTTCCCAAACATCACCAAACGTTCTCCAGAGGGTTTCTGTGGTAGAACAGGACCAAAAAGAGCAGGATAAGTCCTTAAAGTGGATCATTTAGGAGGGAGAAACCTCATCTTTCTGTGAAAAACCAAGATGACTCATGCTTATGAAAGATCCAATCAAGCTTCAGCTTCATCACGTTGACTTGATAGGGGTGTTCATTCAAAGACCAGTACACTTAATTTCCCTCTGAGCTTGTCTGTAGATGTTAGGAGTGTCACATTACCTTCACACTGATGGATAATGCTGCTCCATTATGAGGCTGTAGGATGGATCTGATTGATGATGTGGAATTAAAGGGTTAGGTCAGGTTTTTGAAGTGGGGCTGCTCAAGGCCCATGGCACTACTAAATATGATTACCAATAAAGTAACTGATGAGCTCAGGCCATGAAGAAAGAAAGGTGATGTATAGCAGCAAATGGTGCCAGTGAAAACCTCGCAATTACCCCACTTTTAGGGTAAATCTCCTAAAACTACATTGGCTCGACTAGACACTTGAGCAAGATTCTTTACAGTTTCACAAGCCCCTGTGATTGGAACTATCTTGTGATGGACATTGGACTTATGTATCCTTCCGCCAGCAAAATCCTGCTTCCTCTCATCAGCTGGTCAAGTCTTTTGTCACCAGAAAAAACAGCAACTGAACTAAAACCAATTTTGACTCAAGTGCAACAACAGGCTATTAGTCATGGGTAAAAGAGGATATCTTTATGAACTGGAAGACACAGAAGATCTTTTGCAGATGGAGTCATAGGTAGAAAGAGGGATGGAAAAGCTGTTGTGGAAACTGAGGAGCAGGACCACAAGCTTCCTGGTGGTCAGATGCTTGAGCTGTGAGCCCATGTCCACGAACACAGAGATCTGTTGCTGTCATTAGTCGGACTTTCTAGGGCCCCGTTTACACGAAAACGAAAATGGCCGAAAACAGAGTGCCTGAATCCGCAAACTTTTGAAACCAGGGTCCAGAGTGGAAAACTTTGAAGACGTATCCGTTTTCATCTTCATGTAGACGAGATTCAGCATTTCACCCTGAAACGCTGAAGGCTGCACATGCATCACAGAAACAACAACAGCAACAGCTTTGGCCGTCTACCTAGTAACATGTGTACTACTTACTGTGCTCGGTTTGTTATCCAGACAAAAATATCCAGACAGATTTGTCGTCCAGACAAGAAACTCCCACGTCTTCAGCTGTCCACTCGCCGTTGTTGTTTGTGAAAAGTTTGTCTTCACCGGAAAGCGTACGCGTGTTGTAACACTGCTGTTTCTCTACAAACCTACATTGCCATCTACTGACCTGGCATGCATGCTACAACGTTTTCAGTCTTTCTCGTGTCTCCGTGTGAATGCAGATTGTTTTTGAAAATGCAAAGGAAAAACATTTCCGTTGCTGGTGAAAACGTTGTATAAACAGGGCCTAACAATTTTCTATATCGCACCTGTTTTTATTTTACAGAATTTTAATGGTTTTAGAAGTAAGGGACCTGATTGACATGTGCACAGAGTCACTGTTGGTCCGACAGTCATAAGTCCCGCCTTAACATGGCCTCTCTACCTGTGAGTAGGTTAAGCTAAAGTTTGGTTGAGATGGCACATGCAGTATGGCAGCGTCCATTATGATGTGTCAATACTGTACCAAAGACTCCTTTTATAAGCCAAATGGCTGATGTCACATGGCTTCGTCCAGTTTTTTTCACAGTTACATGCCTAAAATGTGTAAGTGAGTTAGCATGTTAGCACTTGTGCTTCCCAGGCCCAGAAATCAATGGAATTTTAGAGTAGCTTTCCTGCTAATCAGCTGAAATAATGTCCAAACATAGGAAGCAAAGTATGAACATCTCATTTTACAATATAAAATGCATCTGACATTGCCCTAATTGATTTTACAGCCTAGTTGTGTTTTTTAAAAGAATGATTGCCAACAAACTGCTAACAAGAAAAAGTAAAATGGTCGAGGTCCACTTAACCAATTAATGAAATTCTTTATGAAATAAATATTTCAAGACTAGCATGTTTGTCAGTCAGTTTTAGAAGGCATCACTATATAGTAATGAACATGTACTTTTGAGCTTGACAATTAAGTGAATTAAATTGAAATAATTACTGCCAAAAAATTTCTGTGCCACATGATATGTTGATCATTTATTTCTGTTTTGTTCAATCAATATTAGCAATATTTGGAGACATTTTATTATAACAAGTTTATTTTTGTGTACTGCCCTTTCTGTCATCAGTGAGTAATCATATTTCATAATTCTGATCTAAATATCTTTTAAGGATACAGGATAGCTGTAGGAATATCAGGTAAAGACATTAAAATAGAGCATAAAAGAGCATAAAAAATTACGTAAACAATTTAGTAAGCAGGTTGCAACATGCAAAATCTTTAAGCTATGTTGACTTCCTTATGAATGAAGAAATAGATAAAATAAGTAAAGTCAGACTATGAACAAGACCAAGGAATTTACACTATTAACGTTACCAATATTTACAATATGACAACAATATTCATGTGTGCCTTGACATTTTTGCGTGATTTTAGGTATGCTGCAATAGAGAGCCAAAAAATCAAGCTCGTACTTATTGCTGCTTTAACAAACTTGTCTTCCAAACTTTCTAAGGGACAATCTTGTGAAACTGTCTTTCTGTACAATTTTTTAAATATAGAAAATGTTAACCTTTTCCTTAAACATGGTAACACAGTCATATTTTACTGTTATTACCACTGTCCATTTATTCCCATTTTTCCGGGCTGAAATATACGTCAGTAACTCACTGTCATGTTTAGTAAAGTTTGTTCACATGCTTCAGATTTAGTATAAATTGAGTTCCTCACTAAATCCTGCAGTTATGTTTTCATACCATGACAGCCTAACATAAAGATCATGATCTGAAAACACATGCCGGGAAAATTAGGACCAGATGGAAGAAAATCAAACATTCTCATGAAGAATCTGTTTTTATCTCATAAATGTAACAAATTTAACCAGAACAGCTTGTATCCCGGTTCAGAGGCTGGAGTTTGTCTGTGTTTAATGGTGCCCACCCAGCTCTTATCTGGGATCAGCCCACATTATGTTCAATCACGGCTCTGACAGCCGACCCCGTGCCCACATATCTGCTCTCATCTGTCAGTGAAAGCCCGTCACACCACCCGAACGTGTCCCAGCTCCAAATGGAAAGTAACTCAATTTTCCACAGATGGTTTCAGAGCAGCAGAGGGAGAAACGGGGCCGAGGAGGGGACGTGTAGTTTTTGGCAGAGGAGGGCAGTGATTCACATCGAAGGGTAATTTCTCCAATGAGTGGCTGTATTCTCGTCCTCATGGAGTTCAGCATAGACCTGGTTTACCTACAGCTCTGTTTGTGGTTTACCTTCTTTCCTCCGTTATTAGGAATGATTTATGATATGAGCTGAAATAACTGATGCTGCTGATAGAAGAACTGGTATTTTAGGAGATTTTCCTTCTAAATAAAGGGTTTATGTTACCAGACTTGAACCCTAACTTTGGAGACAGTTCATACTCACTGACATGTTAGACTCTGCTATCACCTAGTGGCTGCACAGAGGCACAGTTTTAGTCTGATTTTAGTCTCATTTGTGTTACTTGGAAATAATGGTCAAACATGACACTCTAATGCACATAAAACACTGAATAAGTGTTTAAGAATTAAATCTGGTCAACTCCAATGAAGTTGGGACACTGTACATAAAGTAAATAAATACACAATACAGTGATTTGCAAATTCTTTTCGACCTTTATTCAATTGAATACATGACAAACACAAGATATTTAATGTTCAAACTGATTAATTTGATTGTTTTTGCAAATATTCACTCATTTTGAATGTGAAGCCTGCAGCATGTTTCAGAAAAGCTGGGACAGGGGTAACAAAAAGTGGGAAAGTTGAGAAATGCTCAAAAACCTGTTTGCAGCATTCTGCAGGTGAACAGGTTACTTGGAAACTAGCGAGAGTCATGATTGGGTATAAAAGGCTCAGTATTCACAAGCACAGATGAGGTGAGGTTCAACAATTTGTGAACAACAGTGTAGTCCAATGGTTTAAGAACAAATCTCAATAAATAATGGCAAGGAATTTAGGGATTTCATCAACTACAGTCCACAATATCATCAAAAGGATTTGTTACAATTTTATGGATCAGTGGATTTCAGTATTATTCAAATTATGTATTAAACCCAATGATAATACTTAACCAACAAACATGTAGAAAAGATTTGAGAAAAGAGAGAAATATTATAACCTCAAAGGGAACAAAGATCTTTAATGGAGCGCTGCATCACTGTGAGAAAAGTTTATGGAGCAATCTTGATGAAGAAAGTGAAGAATGTAAAGCAAGCTTTACAGTAAAAATTAGATTTAAAACCATTATGTTGAGAAGATATGACAAGATATAAAAAAAAAAAGTTTACTCCTGTTCACGTAGTAGTTTCAGGTTCATTATTTTGTAATCTATGTCTGTTAAAATGTAAATTAAATCCCAGTATCTCACTGGGAGAAGTGAGGGCTTGTTTTATTAAGTACGTTATCTATTTTTTTTTCTGTAAAATCAGATCATATTAGATGATTCTTCTCTCATCCTTTTCATTTATGTTTTGGCTTTTTGATTTTTGTATTAAAGTGCTTTTTTTTAGGAGCAAAGAGAAATTAAACTTAAACATGACTATGTGTCTCAGATAATAAAACAGACTGTCCAGTGTGTTTTATGTACACATTTAAGAACACAGCCAATGTTTCCAGCAGAGAAAGTCAGTAAATAATGTTTATAAGCTACCTTTAGTTGATGTTGAGGAAATGTAACTTTAACAACTATAAACCTTATCATGTCAGTTTTATCTGGAGATTTGGATAATTAATGAGGTTAATATCTTTATGCAGACATGTATAGTATATTTATAATACAATTACCGCCAAAATTTTCAGGAGATGATGGCAATGGCCCAAATTAAAAATTAGATTTTGGTGGTGATCCAGAAAACTGCCATTACTGAATTATCGTTTTGCTCAACAACTGTATAACTAATGATAATATCAACATGATTCTGAGTGCTAGGTGTGGGTTTTCAGGGTCATGAATCATATTATGATGGTAACTTTATCGGAACTATTGCTTATAGATGTAACAGCAATATGTGAGCTACCTAGGCAGAGGTTTGCGCTTTCCAAGTGCTTTCTAGTTTCTGATGTCATGAGAATTTTGTGAAATACTGTGCATTAAAATACAACATTTATAAAGTGAGTATGTTGTATACATATTTACAGTATCTTACAAAAATGAGTACACCCCTTTAGTCTCTGCAAATATTTTATTATATCTTTTCATGGGTGAGGAAATGACGCTTTGATACAATGTACAGTAGTGAGTGTACAGCTTGTATAACAGTGTAAATTTACTGTCCCCTCAAAATAACTCAACACGCATCCATTAATGTCTGAACTGCTGGCAACAAAAGTGAGTACACCCCTAAGTGAAGGTGTCCAAACTGGGCCCAAAGTGTTTCAGCACTGCCTTAACCCTCTTGGGCATGGAGTTCACCAGAGCTTCACATTTTGCCACTGGAATCCTTTTCCACCCCCCATGACCACATCATGGAGCTGGTGGATGTTACAGACCTTGTGCTCCTCCACCTCCCTTTTGAGGACGCCCACAGTTGCTCAATAGGGTTCAGGTCTGGAGACATGCTTGGCCAGTCCATCACCTTTACCCTCAGCTTCTTTAACAAGGCAGTGGTCGTCTTGGAGGTGTTTTGGGGTCATTATCATGTTGGAATACTGCCCTGTGGCCCCTTTTCCAGAGGGAGGGGATCATGCTCTGCTTCAGTATGTCACAGTACATGTTGGCATTCATGGTTCCCTCAATGAAGTGTAGCTCCCCAGTGCCTACAGCACTCATGCAGCCCCGGACCATAACACTCCCACCCCCATCCTTCACTGTAGGCAGGACACACCTGTCTTTGTGCTCCTCACCTGGTTGCTGCCACACATCTGAACCAAATAAGTTTATCTTTGTCTCATCAGACCACAGGACATGGTTCCAGTAATCCATGTCCTTGGTCTGCTTGTCTTCAGTAAACTGTTTGTGGACTTTCTTGAGCATCATCTCTAGAAGAGACCTCCTTCTGGGACGACAGCCATGTAGACTGATTTGATGCAGTGTGCTGTGTATGGTCTGAGCTCTGACAGGCTGACCCCCCACCCCTTCATTCTCTACAGCACTGCTGGCAGCACTCATACGTCTATGTCCCAAAGACAAACTCTGGATATGATGCTGAGCACGTGCACTCAACCTCTTTGGTAGACCATCACGAGGCCTGTTCTGGGTGGAACCTGTCCTTTCATGACCCCAAAACACACCTCCAAGACAACAACTGCCTTGTTAAAGAAGCTGAGGGTAAAGGTGATGGACTGGCCAAGCATGTCTCCAGACCTGAACCCTATTGAGCATCTGTGGGGCGTCCTCAAAAGGAAGGCGGAGGAGCAGAAGGTCCCTAACATCCACCAGCTCCGTGATGTTGTCATGGGGGATGGAAAAGGATTCCTGTGGCAAAATGTGTAATAAAATATTTGCAGAAATGTTAGGGGTGTACTCACTTTTGTGAGATACTGTATATATATACAAGCAAAACACCAAATCTGTTATGAAAGTGTCAACACACTTGTTGGTCACTGCGCCCTGCTATAAAAAAAAACATGAGAGTTGACTACACAACAGGCTTCATTATGTCAACATTGGGCATTATGTCATACTTAAGACAGCATCATATATTTAACAATAAATTTAAATATTTATAATCAAGAACTTTCTCATATTTGGGCCATTGATACCATTTAAGATGTTTTTATTATTTGTGTAATCAGTCCAAATAAATCTTAGATCATTTATCCTGTAAAAAAAATTCAAAACGTTTGTAGGTTATGCATATTTTTTGGTCTACAACCTGTTTTTATAAAGACCCAAATATTTGACCAATATTAATTATTTAAACAAAACAGAGACCTGCTTGTAAATATTAAAAGCCGCTTCTTCTCTTTTTTTTTCTTTTTTACAAAAATGATATGTTATGTGAATTAACTGATGTAAATTATGCCTGAATATGACTTTTCTTTAATTTAAATGAGAAAACTTAGTATTAATAAATTCATTTATCTGGGCCCTGTTAGTCATGGGCTCTTAGAATCCTCCCATCTTTGCCCCCTTTACAGCCCCCTTGCCACTGTACAAAATTATCAACAGCAGGGTCGTGACTAGACTCATCTTCACGCAACAGGGTTACAATAATAAGGTGGCCCCTGGGCCACAGTTCGGACACCCCTGATTTAGATATTCGATTTTCATAGAGAACAAACTGCCATCATAAAACAGTCTGTCAAATCATCTGCACCTCCTTGTCCTCCAGGTTTTCCCACCTTTTTAAAATGATGTATGAAAAACATGTAAAAGGGGGGACATTATGATCATGGATGTTAGATTTAAGGTGTATCTTCTACCTACATTAAATTAACTCTGCTGGTGTAACAACTTAAATTTTAACAGGGCATAAACTCCATTGTAAGTCACAGCCAGCATTTGAACTTGACTCCATTTCAATCAATCAATCAATCAATCAATCAAACTTTATTTGTATAGCACTTCGAGTTTGCTCATAGCTGGTGAGTCTCTTGGCAGTGTGGAATATCTCATACACTTCATTTATCACAGTTTCTCCAACCTGTAGTTTGGATTCTCCACAAGATCAGTCAGCAGCTTCAGCCCAGATTCTGGCAGGTCTTTATGTCTCAAGTTAAGACTTTTCAGATGAGAGGGGTTTGACTTCAGAGCTAAGGCCAGAGAGGAGCAGCTGAGCTCTGACAAACTGCAGACTGTCAACCTGAAGAAGAAAAAATAAAATATTATGTATATATATATATATATATATACACACATATATATATTCATATATATATATATATATATATATATATATATATATATATATATATATATATACACACATATATATATTCATATATATATATATATATATATATATATATATATATATATATATATAAGCTGATAATCCAAACTGGTTCTGTGAGATATGCACTTTAACATGCATTTTGGCTCCATAGAGGGCACTTTAGTAAAATAACAATTAGACCATGAGAGGATCCCCCCTCCTGTAAAATTATGAGGAAAAGGAAACTGAGCTGCTAAAGTGTTCGAGGGAAATTTTTCCAGTCTTCAGTCGTGTCATATTTGGATTTTAAAGGTCTCATATTTAAGCTAACTATAATCTCAGCTGTCCTGACATTGTATTTTTTTCTTAGTTTCTTACCCTTGGAAACATTCTGTTATTAGATTTTGATATACAGTACCTTTGAATTCTTCTGTTTCAGCCCTGTTCGAAACAGGCTGCTTTGGTGTCTGTAGCTTCAGCTCCTCCTAAAACTTTCTGACCACATCTGTCTCAGAAAAAATGAATGTGTCTGTAGCTTTCCATTACAGTGTTCTTATGTTAATTGTGGCATCACAGCCATGCTAAGACATGCTCAAGACTTCATGTCCACCCTGGTAGCCTGCTGGGAAAAAACTTGGGCATTAGGAGGCAAACTGTTCCACTTGATAGCCATTACCCCTGAATAAGGTCAGAACCTTGGTGTCACAACAACTTTCCTATCATACTACTCCAAGTAGAGAAATAAAACCTGTTGTCTTACCTCAGACACATCAGTTTACAGTTTGAACTCATCAGTCCGTCACACAGCAGCTTCACTCCTGAATCAAACAGCTTGTTGCAGCCCATGTTCAGCTCTCTCAGGTTGGAGAAGTTGGACTTCAGGGCTGAAGCTACAACTTCACAGTGAATCTTTGATAGTCCACTGTTATAAAATCTGTAATGATATAAGTGTTAAATAATATATGGATTTACTGACAAAACATTTGACATATATATTCCATTTATACGTTTTGCTCTACTCATCAGTGATCAGGATACTCTAAATTTGCTATGATAAACTGAAACAATAAATCCCGTCTTTTTTGTAAACCTGGAGAGTTTTCAGTGTAACAGTATTCAGTTATTTACAGTATACACACCGCTACAAATCTTAGAATAAATAAGTGGTTATTTTCCGTAATATGACGATGTTCACAGCTTATGCACATATTTGAGTGACAGTGTCATCACATCTGCACTTACAGAGCTTTTCTGCAGTTCCTCACAGCTGGAATCAGCCTCAGTCACCCTGCACCGGAGGCTTGGTACCTCATAAGAAACAACTCATCCAGGACCTCCTCTGACATCTGCACTATGAAGGCCAAGGCAGAGCACTGGATGCCAGAGAGTTTTTTCTTGAATCTGCTATTCGAACTCATGAACTCTTGGATCTCCTGATGTACTGAGAGGTCATTCAGCTCAGTCAGACAGTGGAAAATGTTGATGCTTCTTTCTGGAGAGGTACCATACCTGTTCATCTGCTTCAGGTTGGTGATGATTCTCTGGATCATTTCTGGACTGCTGTCTGTTTGACCCAGCAGGCATCCTAAAAGTCTCTGGTTGGACAAACAGGTCCAGATGGCCATTTGGACTTTTCAGGGATTTCTCCAAAGCAGTTTTCAAGAATTCATCCAATGATAAGTTCTGCCCATCATCACTGTGTATGTCCTTTTGTAGGAAAGCTTTGAAGGTTAAGCTCGTTTTTTAGAGACCTGGACCTTATTTTTAGGATTAAATACGCTCGTAGACACCCAATGTCTAATTTAGTCTAATTTAGGGGCTTCGATTTCTGGCCCCGTCCGCTACTATGGCATGAGAAAAAAACGCCGTCAGATGGATCTAAATTGCTCTAAATTGCATTTGTGAAACAGTAGAACATGAAGACAGCAGCCAGATACTCCTGGATGCTCAGATGAACAAAGCAGTAGACAGTTTCCTGGAGGGACACATACTCTGTTTTAAAGATCTCTGTACAAACAGTACACTGAGACCTCTTTGACGGTCAGACCACACTGCTTCAGGTCTTCTTGGTAGAACATGATGTTGCCATTTTCCAGATGTTCAAATGCCAGTCTCCCCAGCTTTAAGAGGACTTTCCTGTCAGATTTGGTGAGTTCCTGAGGACCCACCTGTTGCCCCTCATCATATTTGTTCTTCTTCCTCTTTGTTTGAACAATCAGGAAGTGTGAGTACATGTCAGTCAGGGTCTTGGGCAGCTCTCCTCTCTGCTCTGCGCTCATCATGTGCTCCAGGACTGTGGCAGTGATCCAGCAGAAGACAGGGATCAGACACATGATGTAGAGGCTTTTGGATGACTTGATGTGGGAGATAATTCTGCTAGACAGATCTTTATCACTATATGCCTCTCTGAGGTACTCCTCTTTCTGGGCATCGTTGAAGCCTCGTACTTCAGTTACTCTGTCAACGCATGAAGGAGGGATTTGATTGGCAGCTGCTGGTCGTGAAGTGATCCAGACCAGAGCTGAGGGAAGCAGATTCCCCTTGATGAGGTTTGCTAACAGCGCATTTAACGATGATCTCTCTGTGACATCAGACACAGCCTTCTCTTCCTGAAAACTCAAAGAAAGTCTGCTTTCATCCAGACCGTCAAAGATGAACAAGAGCTTACAGACACTGAGTGTTTCTGCTGTGATCTTCTGCAATGTCGGATGGAAAACATGAAGCAGGTTGAGGAGACTGTACTGCTTGTCTCTGAGAAGGTTCAGCTCCCTGAATGACAGCAGAATCACCAGACCGACATCTTGATTATCCAAGCCCTCTGCCCAGTCCAGAGTGAACTTCTGCACTGAGAAGGTTTTTCCAACACCAGCAACACTGTTGGTCAAAACCACTAATGAGCTGCTTTGAACTAAACAATATTATTACTCCAAGCTTGTTGTGTATGTCTGGGTGCAATAATAGATTGGATGGGAAGGACAAAGGCTACAGCAATGGCACCAATTAGTGGCAGGTGGATATATTACACAACACCTGAAAGACTTTGGTTCACTTGGCAAAGTGCATTTTGAAAGAAAACCTACAAAAAATGAAAAAAATGTTGCAACTTCACCCCCGAACTGATCAGAGTGCACTGTATTTTTTATGTAAAAGTGACCTTAGGCTCCTGTGTTTCCAGTATGGTAGAGTAGGGCTGAACGATTTATTGTTTTCGGATTAAAATCGCAATTTCAGACAATGCAATCATGTGATAACCAAAGCTGCAATTTTTTGCAGCGCTCCTGACTGACCCAGAATCTGTTGTGTCAACTATTTTACAAATTTGCAGGCAATCTGCATTTTAGGAAGTGCTGGTAAGCAGGTCAACAACACGTCTGTGTAGATTCTCATTCATCCAGGTCATGGTCATTCTGAAGATTCAAAAGCAAGGCAACTGGAGTGTGTAGAGTCTTCCCAACAAACTCTACACAGTCCAGTTGCCTTGCTTTTGAATCTTCAGAACGGGTCAACAACACAAAGCCTCTGTTTAGGAGTATACTAAGTTGGAGTGTCCGTTTCATAATGAAAACAGATTATTTATCATCAATATTAGATGATGAATAATGTGTTATGTGCTTTTGATCCTTGATTTCCTTATTGTTGTCTGTACTGTAAACATAGTGACTATTGCACTGAAGCTTGATTTGAAGAAAATTGTGAAATAAATTGAAATTGCAATATCTGCCAGAAAAATCACAATTAGATCTTTTCCTAAAATGGTTCAGCCCTATAGAGTTGAGTTTCATGTTTGCCCCCAGTTTAGCTTTATTTGGACTCCAGCTAATGCAGGGATTCCAGCAATGGTGTAGGTCAAAACGAGGTCTTTGTAAAGCTTTTTTTTTTTCTTACTTATAACAGTGGTATGATGACTGGATGTCTGCAATCCTCCACCAGATCTTTCTCCACACTTGGGACATGAAGACCCGGCTGATGAAGGAGACCAGTGCCAGTATGAGATGAGACACTGTTTGCAGAACCAGTGTCCAAAGCTGGTAGAAACTGGATCTCAGAGGGCATCCTGGCATAAGGTACAGGTGGGCAGCTCGTCCTCTTCGGAGACAGTATCTGCTTCATTATTGCTGAGCTGGAGATCATCTTTGGCAATGTCACTCCTTACAGAGGGGCTGCTAGACAGAGAAGACTTTGCTTGTGGTCCAACACTGAAGAGTGAAGATCTCTCGTCACTTATCTCACTTTTCACAGAGAGCCTGCCGGACAAAGCAGACCTGGCTCCTGGTTTAAAAAATGATGAATTTTCTGTGGACTTTCACTTCCCTCTGAGACATTAGCAGACGGGGAAAGCTTTGCTCCTGGTCCTGGTTCATTACTGAAGTGTGGAGGAGTAGCTTTGGACCAGTCACTCTGCAAAGAGGGAGAATCAGACATAATGGACCTTGCTCCTGGTCTTGGTTTATCACTGAAGAGTGGGGGATGGTCTTTGGACCAGTCACTCTTCACAGAGGGAAAGCTTGATGAATCTTCATCCTCCAAAGTTTTTCTGTGGAGATAAATGATAAAGACAGACTGAAACCTTAGCTCGATAAGAGCCTTGTTCCACTATGAAAGGAAACATTTGGACTTTTCAATAATGCTGTTGAGTCTTTTGGACTAGATATTTGTGCGTGGTTGTGTATGTGTGTGTGATGCATAATTTTGTATGGGTCTAAACTACACGTGTACACAGAGCTGTATATGGTAAGACATATATACAATATTGGTTGCTGCTGCTTCTTTATTATCTCTTTTAATTTTTATGTTTTGCTCTCCCTTTCTTGATATCTGATAAGAAATCTACCTATCCAGTTATGCCTTACATCAACCACAAACTATACTTTCTTGTTTGTATATGTCTATACTCGATCCGTCTGTAACTACAAATTACTTTATTATTTTATTTTCCTCATTCTGTTGTCTTTCTTTTGTCACTAATAAAAAGTTTTAAAAAATCTACTTCAATAACTGGTGAACAAGAGCTTTAACAGTTAAATAATAATGATGCAGACTTAACACTCATCTCTAAGCTGTTTTCGTGTCCCTCTGCTCGGCTCTGTCGAACAGAATCTGAACACAAAGACCTTTCACTTCAGCTGTTTTATTATGTTAGACAGGAAGCCTGTTAAAGCAGCTCAGAGTTTCTCTTCCCCTTCTGTAAAATGAAATATATGATCAACCTTATCAGTTCAGATTCTTTATGACGGTTTGTTTATTCAAAGTGGAGAGCAAAGGTCCAAGCTAAATATGAAAGGCAATCTCAACTTCCTGAAATAATAAGCTGGGATCATCTTTCCTAAGGAGTGGTTGTCAGACTTGTGATGAGACGGATCACAGTTAATCCAAGTTGGATAAACAGTTAAAGGTTTTGGACACTTGATCGACTGTTCAACCTCTGAGTTCTTCATGTAAGAGCAAATAGAAGATCATTTCAATCTGTTAAAACGTTCTCAGGCAAGTTTCTGACAAAAACAGGCTGTACACTGTGATGGAAAACTGAGCAGGTAGTTTCAAAATAAATGGAGAAGTGCCGTTTTATTAGCTTCCACGTTTGCAGAGAAGAAGGGAGGAATACGAGAGGACTTGTTGCACTTGAGCTAAAACCCCCGCAGCACTGGGCTCAGAGTGATGGTCTTCAGGGATCAACAGAGCTCCAGGTCTGGCAGCAGGAAGAGTGTTCTGCTGGGATAAGAGATTGATAGAGAAAGCAGACTGTGTGAATGCTCTGCAGTGAAGTCTGATGGATCTCTGTGTTCAGAAACAGACACCACTTCATATGAATGTCCTCTTGAAGGGCGCGATAAATTCTACATTCAAACTTTTTCTCAGTACTTCTGCTCGGGCAATAGCAAGGGCCAGATGTTTGGTTTTCAGGCTGTCCATCTGATTGTCTGAGCCATTCTGTTAACTGCACCGCTGCTACTAAACCCAGTCCCTTCTGACCCACTGCTGTGCTTTCATAAACTTAAAGGGATACGCCAATTTTTTTTTTTTTGTTTGCATGTCTTACCTCAATCCTAAATCCATGACAAGCAGATAGACACCATTCTTTTGACTGTGCATGCAGAAACAAGTAAGAGGTGGGCAAAGATCGCCCACTGCTAATTAGTTTAGCTCAAACACTGGAGGTCAGTGGGAAGTGTTAGCCTACCTCTGCCTACAGTCATCAGTAAAACTCTTCAGCAACTCTAAACAGTCCTGTGTGTTGCTAGTTGTGACTTAACCATGTTACGTTACATTATCTTCTGCTGTCATCATATTATCTTCTACTCATACACAGAAGCTTTGTTTTGTCAACCTACTTCGGTGGTTTGTGCTAGAGATGTGATGTTAGCGTATGAGTCTTTTGAACAGCTCTTTTAAGTGATCTATGAAAACCGTTTCACAGTTGTGAGTCATTCTTAAATTTGCAGGCAATTTGCATATCAAGAATGGCTTGAGTAGAAGAAGACAATACGATGATAGTAGAAGATAATGCGGTAAGAAAACAAGTCGCAACAAGCACACAGGAGTTGCTGAAGAGTGTATTTGATGACTGTAGGCAGAGGCAGGCTAACACTTCCCTCTGACTCCTCGTGTTTGAGCTAAGCCAATTAGTGGTGGGCAAACTTTGCCTGTCTCTTCCTTGGTACTGAACATGAGGCAAGACACAAAAGCAGAGAAATGTGGCCGTATCCTTTAAAAAGACAGAACATTTGTCTTAAACTAAACTGTGGCCTAAGCATTGACTTGTCTCAAGTCATTTTTTATCTCCTTACTTTCTTGCTATTTGGAGCTTATTTTACTGAGATAAGACATCCAGAGATGTTTAAGTCCACATTTGCAGCAGTGCCAGTTGATTTAAATTTACACCCCTCATGAGGCCCATCCACAGTTGGACATTTACACGGATCATACACCATGACTTGTTGCCAGAAGCCTGTTGTTAGCAGAGGCCTGTGAAGCTCTGAGTCCTGTCCTCAGGCAGGGTCTCCATCATGATAAAACTGATCTTCTGCCTGAGAGATGTGGAGATTACACAATGGTCATGATTGGGCCGTGTCACATACAGAGATAAAGCAGAGGTAGTGGACTGAAGAGATTTAAACATCTTCGTCTGGAAAACATGTCTGTTTAATTACATTAACCCTCAGATACAGACCAGAGAGCAAGATATCATGGTCATCTGCCAACCTGAGGGTAGATCAGCAACATACAGAAAATGATCAAATTAACTGATGTCTGGTGGTTACACACCATGCCAGGTATCCAATCCGTAAACAACAACAGTGAAATGAAATCTCAAACTAAGGCTGGTACCACAAATGGAAAAGATATACTTCCTGTTTGTCTTTGGGTATGTAAGGCGTCATAAGCGCTCCTGTAAATATCATTGCTGATATATGATGCATTTCAGATGTTAACAGAGGGCAC
The DNA here is from genome assembly GCA_037902135.1 of Cetoscarus ocellatus. Classification (NCBI taxonomy): domain Eukaryota; kingdom Metazoa; phylum Chordata; class Actinopteri; order Labriformes; family Labridae; genus Cetoscarus; species Cetoscarus ocellatus. Next base: position 174,730 of record JBAMNC010000758.1, on the reverse strand, counting down.
CAAGAACTTAGCAACCATACAGCTACCTGTTGCGTAAGACTTAAACTTCAAACAAGGCAACAACAGAGTGTAGCAGGGATGAACTTTTTTGGTAGGCCACCCAGAAGTCAGCATATCGCTGCTTCCCTCAACTACAAACCCCAATTCCAACGAAGCTGGGACTTGAGTAAGATGTAAATAAAAACAGAATACAATGATCTTAAAACCCTTTTCAACCTATGTTCAACTGAAAACACTACAAACACAAGAGAAGTTTGTCAGCGGAATTCTTTACCAGTCTTACTTGATGTATAACTTCAGTTGCTGAACAGTCCAGGGTCTCCGTTGTCGTATTTTGCGTCTCACAATGCACCACACATTGTCATTGGGGTCAATTTCAAGGTCTGGACAGTCTAGTACCTGCACTCTTTTACTCTGAAGCCACGCTGTTGTAACACGTGGAGAATGCGTCTTGGCATTGCCTTGCTGAGATAAGCAGGGACATCCCTGAAAAAGTTGTCGCTTGGATGGCAACATATGTTGCTCCAAAACTTGTATGTACCTTTCAGCACTAACTAACACCCCCCCCCCCCATACCATTACAAATGCTGTCTTTTGACCTTTGCTCTGATAACAGTCTGGATGGCCCTTTTCCTCTTTAGCCCGGAGGACACCATGTCCATGATGTCCAAAAACAGTCTGAAATGTGGACTCAGACCACAGCAGACTTTTCCACTTTGCCTCAGTCCATCTCAGATGAGCTCGGCCCAGAGAAGCTGGTTGTGTTTCTGGGTGTTGTTGATATGTGGCTTTGTCTTTGCATGGTAGAGTTTGACCTTGACCTTGTAGATGTAGAGATGAACTGTGTTACCTGACAATGGTTTTCTGAAGTGTTCCTGAGCCCACGTGGTGATATCTTTTACAGAATGCTGCTGTTTTTATTACAGTGAGGCCTGAAGGATCAAAGGTCACAGGTATTTAATGTTGTTTTTCTGCCTTGCCACTCGTGCAGAGATTTCTGTGGATTCTCTGCATCATTTGATGATATCATGGACTGTAGATGGTGAAATCCCTACATTTCTTGCAATATATGTTTAGAAACATTGTTAGCCTGTTGGACTGTTTTCTGACACAGTTGTTCACAAAGTGCTGAACCTGTGAAATGTTCCAAACAGATGTTTTTAAGCTTTACCAAACTTTCCCAGTCTTAAGTTGCCGCTGTCCCCGCAAAAGTAAAGTGTCCTGGAAAAGCTTGAATTGTCCTGGAAAATTATTTATCCTCCCTCAGCTTTTCTCTACTTTTTTAGTTTTAAAAAAACTTGTGCATAGCCTATGTATGTATGTAGTATGTATAATACGTAAAATATAAAAGATATGAAAAAACTAAGGTATGAAGTTGGTTATGTGACACTGGAATCTGTGGGTGTGATTGCACTATGCTATGATAAATTGGTCATAATTTCTAAGACTGTAGGAGATTATTTCATAGATATGTTATAGCCATAGACTGCACGTCTTGTTAATCAGACTTTTGGGGCGGAAAAGGCAGAAGCAGCAATATGGGTTGTGATGGCCACAGCCACACATGGGTAATATTCACCCTCACCTCATCATCAGTTGCTCACCTCATAAGTTCTACACATATTTTGCAGTTAAATGAACACATCTACACATTATTTTGATTCAATATCAGTTTATTAGTTGCTTTACGTCTTACACTATTTAAATTTAGTGCACACAATTTACTCATTGTAAGATTTTGATAGATTTTCTGTTATTATTTCTGGTCTCTTTTCTTTGAGTTACCTGGATGTTGGGGGAAGGGAACTTCCTGGTTCAGAGGCAAAAAGCACAGCTAAGGGCTGAAAGGACTTTTATGCTGGAGGTAGCTCATTGGGATGGATCAAGTCTGCAGACATCATGGGGGGGGGGGGGGGGGGGGGGGGGGGGGGATTTGGGTTACATTAGTTTTGATTTGTGTTTAGTTTAATGTGGCAGCCATTTTGTTTACCCCCTTTGTTTCATTTGGTTTGGCCAAACCCCTATATATGTGCTCCCTTTGTCGCATTTTGTCAGGTCTGTTTTGTTGAGTTGACACTTATTACTTGTTTAGTTTATTTAGTGTTATATTAAGTTGACCTCTTTTATAGGCCTAATTCTTAACATTCTGGTTTGTAATTTTGACCAGCTTTCTTTGGGTAAAATAAACACCCATTTTTCTTTAAATTAATCCTGTGTCTTGAACCTTTACTGCTTGGTCCCTGACATGGGTAAACGTACAAAATGTAAGGTTCAACTGTAGAAAAGGACACTGCAAAATGTTTGTGTGTTGGGGGGGATGTCCTGAAAAAGTCCTAGAAAATAATTTCTAGAAAAGAGCGGGAACCCTGTATAAGTTGAAAAAGGTTTGCACATCATTCTATTTCTCTTATTTCTGTTTAATGAATCGTGCGGTTAGTAAATTCAGTGCTTAGAATTTCTCTGTTTTTGCTCACGGTTACATGAAGCACTCTTGTTCTCTCTTTCCATGCAGTCTTGTCTTCCCTCCCAGCTTCAACATTTCCCTCTCTTGGTGTCCATCTTCTCCGTCTCCCTCCCTGTCTCTATCACTCCTCTAATTACCCCTCAGCAGAGAGACGCTGCTGTGCTCAGTGACACGCTGAGACAGGCTCGCTCTGACAGCCTGTCACGCACACACGTATGCTCACTCACGGAGCCGCTGTGATGGCAGATAGTGGCAGGAGTCCTGGCCTCCAACCTGCAGCCACTAACCTAAAACCCCTCTTACCCCTGCAACCAGCACCACTGAATGCATCTAAACGAGCTCCCTTAATGTGCTGCTGTGCTGTTGTCTCGGGCTCTGCTCCCTCTGCTGCTAATAGGCTTTTTCGAGGCTGTCAGAGCCGCCTGGAGATGCTGGAGGGTTTAATGAAGGGTCATGAAGATGCAACCTGAGGAGATCTGCTGGCCCTGGTGTCAGCAGGTTAAACATACAAATAAACAAAGCGTAAATAAGAGAGGTGACTTCTATTTATGTGGCAGAGCACTGCTGCAGAGATAATTTTTGTAGGCCAACCAACAAGTTAGCGAACATGCAGGCTCTACTGACAAAAGGCTGAGGCCGTTTTCAGAAAACCGCATACTATACAAGCAGTATGTACTGATTTAGTCAAAATTTAGTATTCAGTATGTGAACATTTGCAAAATCTGCAGGTTGCCCATGCTGGTAAGGGGTCAAAATGGAAGACGGCCAGCCTTTGCAATATAAGCTAAAATTACCTCATGAGTGTTGCTTTTTAAGACATTTCCTGCTCAGATCCCCACTGAAATATTCACACAAATCACCTGGTACCAGGGTTCCCACTCTTTTCTTGAGATCATTTTCCAGGACTTTTCCAGGACGTTTTCTAACTTGTTCAAGCTCTCTAGCACGAACATTGTCTACTAGCTATCTTTTCATTCTGGCTTTGATGTAGTGTCTCACTGTTATAAATTTATGGTTTATACTTATTTTTTCTTAAATCTTTAAATCTTTATTTACTCTACTTTTTTATAAATAGATGATGCTGATTTACTGTTTAAGTAGGATAGATTTTATTTAGACATTTTTTATCATTTCTTTTTGTCACCATTGTTTTGAGTTTTTAAATTTTATTCCTTAACTTGTATTATTTTATCTACTCAAATTTTATGGCTAAGTGTGCATTGTTATCAAGTACATTTTTACTTCAATGCCTACATTTGATTTTGTTCACCAACAAAGTAGAAGGAAGATTAATATTTTTCCAGGACAATTCAAACTTTTCCAGGACATTTTACTTTGTTTTTTGGTCAATCATTTTACAGGTTTTCCAGGACGTATGGGAACCCTGTGGTACAAGTAAGAAACTGAACAGTAAGAGAAGACAGCCTTATTACTGCATTTTGATGCTAAAATAAACAATATTCAACAGCCTGTTAATATTCAGAGTTCTCTTAATAGAGGAATGGTTGCTGGAATGAGTCCAAAATTGCAGAAGCAAGTTAGCACTTAGCACTTTCTGGTTCTCAAGCCTGAAACCAAATATCATTTCTAAATAAGTACCTGAAATAAGGTTTGTGGTGAACACACCTAATGAGATTTTGATGTTTGATGGAACATAATAAAATGCATCCTACTTTTCAGTCTAAAACTGTTGTGTGTTTAAAAATATGGTTGCTGATTAACTGCAAATAAGGAATACAAATATGGCTGGGGACCTAATGGAAAGCATTTCTTGCCACAGCCAGTATGACCAACTTGATAAGGTCTTTCGATTAAGAGTTAATTCTCAAAGAAGAGGGTACAGGAAGATGCTATACACTGGAAATATTGTAGTTGCCTTTAAACTGGACCGCCATGTTGTACTTGCGATTAGGATTAGGATTTTTTATTTTTTTTTTTTTTAAATGGGACAATATGCATTAATGAACATTTACATGTAAATGCAGGGGATTATAGCCAAGCGGCTAATTTCCATCCCCAGTCCCATTAGCAGGTTGGTGTCAACACATGAAGCCAAAACAAACATAAAACAAACTTGGGTAGTAGCTTACTATTAGCTTTTAACTCTAGCTGATTACATTTCAAGCTTAAAAAAATCATAAAAGTGGGTTTGTGTGCAAAGATTTTCACAAAGAACAGAACATCTAAGTTTTGTCAGCTTGGGTTCTTCGCAGAGCTCATTATCAGCAGTCATCCAAAACAGTGAGCTTTTTAGTAGGCTTGCAGTCAAGGGAACCAGCGCAATACTAACTTCTGCGTTGGCCCAGAAAAATATGTCCTCTCTGCACCACTCTATACCTTGAGCAAGTTAATCTCCTGGAACATGTTGGAGAAAATGAGGACGATGTCCATGAGCTTGTCAGCAGAGTACACAAAAAGACCACTCATACCTTTTGGACAAGATCAATGACCAGGAGAACCGAAGCTGCTTCTAATCTTTGCTTCAATGGGGTCTCTGAGTCTGCTGAGTGCAGCGGCATCAGCCATTTCATGTTTGTTTGGCATTAGCATTGATTCCTTGACATTATGTAAGCATACAGCGACTCAAACTAGGTAAATCAAAAATTTTGAGTCATTACGTTGGTTTTACACATTTCTCGTGTGTTCAGTGGTGGAAATCATGAAAAACTTAAGAAATCACTTGTTAGGCTTTTTTTTTTAGTTTGTTGAAGGACATTAGTTTAGCAACCCTAGCCATTAATCAAGCTAGCATTTACCTTTAGCAGAGATCAGCTAAATTGTTGGGTTGGGAGGGATTGCAAAGCTATGTTTTCATGAGCAAAAGAAACATGATTTCTTGTGTGTTTAATGTAGATTTTATATTGTAAAAACAGTTGCTCTTATCCTACTTTAGCACAGTAGGTGGCAGTAATCAGCTTTGACTGATGTTCGCCAACAACAAAAAGAAAAATTAGCTTGCCTGGATGTAGCATACAACAAAATAACAGCCTTTTAGCAACAATTCTACATATCACAACCAAATACTGTATGCAGCATGTACTATACACTATAAACTGCATGGTAGTAGTATGTTGTTGTTGTAGCTAGTTTTGAAAACAGCTGTAGTGTCAGCATTTTTTTGTTCACAATTTTTAGAAGCTTAATCATAGACCACAGCTACAGCCCCAACTAGTGGTGGTTGGCCGTATTATACAGCATTTGACAGGCTTTGGTCCGCTTGACAAAGTGCAGCGTGAAAGAAAACCAAACCAAGTGGAAAATGAAATAATGCTGCAACCTCACCTGCTGAACTAAAGGTGCAAAAGCAACTGAAATCACTACTTGTTTATAGGAATCTGAGAGAAAATAAAAACATTAAAAAAACAACAACAACAGACTTAGTTACTAAGTTTATGTGCCTCACATTCAGAGGCTGTTGGCGAAGAAGCAAGTGGACCAGGTTTGGTCCTGGCCTGAGACTCCATGCTTTCATTACAGTCCTCAATCCCTCTCCCCAGACTCCAAAGCTGCCCATTGTAGTATCTCTGAAATTAGAAGCATAAAAAAAGCCTAAAATATAATCATTAAAAAAGACAATGAGCCAGAAGTATTTTAGGTCTCCATACTGCAGCCCTCAGCAGCGTTACATTTATGTCTGTGGTGTGTTCCTCCTGGGTTCCTCCTGATTGCTGCCACACTCGTTGACATGTTTCCTCCACCTGCTGAGATGGGCCCCGCTGACAGAGACACTGAGAGATCATTAGTGTTCTCCTGCCTGAACAAACCCCTTACTCCCCTTCTCTACACCTCCCCCTGATGCTCTCCTGCCTTCAGTTTTGTTCCATCAGTTCACCCCTACCCAACATTTCTCATCATGTTCCTCTTGTTGCTGCTGTCGGCTCCTGACGACTGTCTGGTCATATCTCGCCCCTGCCTGTCCATCAGTGATGCACGTGTTGCTGTATCCCACCTTTAATTGCAGAGGTGGCTGAAAAACAGCTCAGGCTTTTGTTGTAACAGAATGTTGAAGCCTAAATGGGAATCTGGTCTTTCTGTGCAACCTATCAACATTGGCGCGTTGGAGTGGAACAAAATCTAATTCCACTGGAAGAGGGAACAGTTAATCATTCAGGTATTTTTACAAAACAGTAACCATAAGATATTGTCATATCAGGATTGCCATCTTTCACCCAACTGTCCACATGCAGTGTTGCCAAGTCCGCTTATTATAAGCGACTTTGGGCTTGTTTTTCTCCAAAGTTGCTTGTAAATCTTGTGAGTCGCAGGGTGCGGTTTTTTGGGCTTGTTTTTTACTGTGTAGTCGCTTGTTTGGGCTTGCTTTTCTGTCTGTGTGAATTCCCCACGATTACTTCCCAGCCCCCCACAATAAAGCAAAACACAAGTACAGTAGAAGTACAGTAGAAGTACATTAGAAGTACAGTTTCCTGGTCATTGCATCCACCTCCAGACACACAGCGCATGCACTACTACACAACAGCCATAGTTGCCAGGTCTGCTTATTATAAGCGATTTTGTGCTTCTTTTATGTTTGAAAGTTGCTTGTAAATATTGGCAGTTGGGGGTTTTGTTTTTTAAGGGCTTGTTCCAGAAGTGAAGTTGCTCATTTTGGCTTGTTGTGCCCCCAAACCCAGGAGGGATCTGATGCACACTCTACTACCAATCTAAACTAAATTTAGAAGTTACACCAACTATTTTGTGCCACTCTAAACACAAATGTAAATTTTACAGTAAAAAGAGGGGCAAAAGTGTTTCCACCAAAAAGAAATTCTTATAGTCAGAATCAAATTTATGTCTAATTTAGCAATTTTTACTATAATAGCTGTAGATGATCAACAAAAAACTCAGATAAAAGCCTGACTATGTCTGTTTGGTTACAAAAATCAAGGTGAGACAGACTGTTTGGTGATAACAGAGTTATAAATAATAGTAGCCCCTCCCTTCACTTCTGCATAAAGAAAAATATGTTCCACCTCCAAACAGAAGGATGCTGAATAAGTCAATTAAGAGACAAATAAGAACAAATGTCATTGTGAAATTGAAATGTAAAATAGATGAAAATTAAAACACACTTTAAGTACATTTCTCTTTTTTTAAAAAAGTAATACAAATTTATTACAAAAAATAGCTGGAGGTCGCTTGTTTTGGGCTTGTTTTTATTGACCTGGCTGCTTATTTCAGTAGAAAAATCTGGCAACACTGTCCACATGTAGGTGGATATTTAAAAAAAAAAAGAAAAAAAAGGTTTTCCTCCTGTTATTAGAAATATCCCCATCCATCCTCTCTTTCATGGTGGACACACTCTGGGTCTAGGATTTATTTGACTGTAGTGAAAAGTATGCATGTCTGCATTATTTTGCAGGACGATATTCATTTATATAAATATATATAAATTTTTTAGAAGTGTCTCAGTTTCTTAAATTTGATCTAAATGGCTTAGCTACACAAATGCTGACACATTTGTTCCTAAAGACAAATAGTGTAAAATTGAAACCACTGAAAATTCCAATATTTGTTTATTCCATAATGTACAGTATCCTAACATACACAAATGCATTCCTTTACATAAAGAGTTCATTTTGGACTAGAAGCTTTCATTTATTAAATTTTTATGTTTGTATCTTGTATATGTATATTAAAGGCAGAAGTAGTTTATCATTTATCTGACACTGCAAAAAATAAATAAATGAATAAATGAAGAAATAACAATGTGTCAGAATCACAGTGCTGCCAATCACTGACCCATCTTAGGCCCTGACAGTAATTATTAATATTACCTAACTGCTTACACTGCTGGACTATCATGAATTGCTGTATGTACGCTGCTCTGCTCTGGCTCATTAACATATGCAGGCGACCACCCTCAAAACCAGCCGTTCTGAACAGAGGGGTTATGTGAGCGTGGAAAGAATATAGCTGTGCGTTATTCATAAGCTTTTTGGACCAAAACATGTTACTAATGTGTCATGAAGACATCAAGGATCCATGTTAAACTGCAGAAAAGGAGCACAATATGGGGCCTTTAAATACTCCTTGAAATGCATTTTCAAAAAGTATTCATGTTATTATTTTTTTAGATATAAAAACAAGAGTTATGTGTTATGCAGGACTTAAAGCGTTAAAAAAAATACATAATTATTATGCACATTTCATTCTGAAGTACTTTCAAAACACTGTCATTTTATTTTGCGTAAAAACGTAAGATTTGCATTTTCACATCAGTTTTTAGGAAGCTGTATTTTTGTCATTAGGGACAAATGCGTTAGTAAATTGTAGGAACTCTTAAACGTTAAATTAGTCTTTTTGATTGTAATTGTTGAAAGAGCAAATTTGGGCAATATTTTAAAACTAGACAATTTCCATGCGCAGAAATAGTAACAGGGGCTCAGGCCAGGGTTTGTTGGTTTCATCGCAAGGTAATTTATAACTATGTTGTCTATACCCCCGGTATCAGAATCAGAATTAGAATCAGATTAATTGCCAAGTAGGTTTTTACACTTACAAGGAATTTGCTCTGGTGCTGTTGGTGCAAAGTACAAACAGACAATAAGTAGAAAGATGATAATAAAAATAAAAATAAGGTGCAAGCATTGTAATAAGATAAGAAAATAAAATAAGGTGCAAGCATTGTAATAAGAGTAATGCAAGCATTGTAATAAGAGTAATACAAAGTCATGTCCAATCCAGGCTGAAGCAGCATGAAGCTGGACAAAGACACGATGAAATGCTTGAGACAGTAGGGATGAAGGACAGTAGGGATGAAGGAAACTTCAATTACGTCTTTTAGTCATATGTGGCTTGATTTGCTGATGCCAATCACCTGGCACTTCTACTTAATTTGCACAAACACACACACGAGCACTTCGCGTGCACACTTTCACACAAATGCACAGCTCTAACACATGCACCCACAAGCGCCTAGCTGCTGATAGCTGACGTGTGTGTGTGTGTGTGTAAGATCAAGGCATGACAGGGCTCCGTTGTCATGGTAACCAACTGTCAGTGACTCCAGCTGCTGTAAGTTTGAATGACTATCTCAGTGCGATTTCTGCCTCTGAGAGGCTCCCAAAGAAGTGGTTATCCCAGGAAAACCGTAAATGCTAGGTGAAACATAAAATGATTGTGAGTGTCAGACGCTTCTGGGGATCATGAAGATTGCAATTTTTTTAGAATACTGTGATAAATGACAGAGTTATGGCAATTTAAAAACAGTTCAACAGGATTAAACAAAACCTGTTTACATTGGCTCTTACGGGAAATCGTCATGGACTTTGGGCTAAACAGCTGGCTCCCATTTAATTTTAAAAAGAGGTAGGGCATCAAAAATGAGTTTATATGAAGCCCAGGAACTGTTGCCATATTCTGTGAAAAAAATCATCCACCTCCTATGTATCGTTTAGCTGGTATGACGATTTGTTCGCAACATTTTCAGGTTTAAGATTCAATTCTTTGAAACTCTGACTGATGTCATTATCCACTCTAGCTGGCTGATTTTTAGGCAATTTGAGTCAACGCGGCAGGGTTTGAAGACTCACCTATCAAAGGCTGTAAACCCCATCATCATACCAAAGACATTCCCGAAGGGAGGACAAAAATGCCTGCTTTTTTTAAGTTTGAATGGACTCTGTACGTGAAAGTATGGCAAAGCAGTAGTAAAGCGACTCTGGCTCATGTCGATGCCCGAGCCCCAAAAAATTCATAACATTTCTTTTATCTTTACAAAAGTTTATCTGTCCAGAGTTACCTGGCAACCGCTGCTATGAGACAGCACTCTTTGATTGGTTGGGCAGTTGACCAATCAGAGAGCCAATAAAAAGTGCTGCTTCGGTCAAGAAACTCGCGTAAAGAGCAAAGCCCCAAGATCAAAGGATCAGAGTGACTTCAATCATAAATTAAAGTTGCACACTAGTGTTTCATTCACTGTCCAAAGAGAGCATTGGTATTGGATTATAGTGGTAAAACACTAACATTGACAATGAGCCAAAAGTTTACCCACCATGTGGGGAATTTTTATGTGAAACTGCACGATGTCCTCCACAGTCGTAAGAATAAATACCAGGTAAAACAATACCTGGGCCAGGGGACTTTTGGGATGGTGATCAAGTGCACTGAGTTAAAAACAAAGAAGGATGTGGCCCTGAAGATTGTACGGAAGGGTGCGTCAGCTGAAAGAGAGTTGAAGGCACACAAGAGACTCAGGAAGCTTAAGAGGAACCAGAACCTTCTTGCGTTAACAGAGCACTTTAAACTCAATAGGCATGACTGCATGGCATTTGAAATGCTGGACATAAGTCTGTATGAGTTTATGAAAAGGGAGTCCTTTAAGCCTCAAAGCTTGGCCGTGATCACACAACAGATGCTGGTTGCCCTGAATGCTCTGAAAACATTAACTTTGGCTCATGCAGACATCAAACTAGACAACATCATGTTAGTGAATCATGAGCAGCAGCCTTTCAAAATCAAATTGATTGATTTTGGTTGGGCCACTCCAGTCACCCCTAACTGGCGTTCAAGAGGTATTCAGGTACTTGTTTTCAGTTTCGAAATAGCCTTATCAACTTCTGCTTTTGTTATGTCTGTGGTTATTTGCTTGTTTTGTTCTAAACCGATAGGTGGTAGGTCTAGAGAGTCTAGGAAGTATTTCACTGTAGAGGGTTCTGCTAATTTGGGTTGACTATATAATTTCTCATAGTATGTTTCAAATGACTTGTGTATTTCTTCTGGCTTAAGGAAAATTTGGTTGGTGACAGGGTCTTTTATTTTGAAAATAGACCTCTCAGACTGTTGTTTTCTTAGTCTCCACGCCAACATTTTTTTTGCTTGAGGTCAATTTTCATAATAAGTTTGTTTGATATACTTCAGTTTGAGTTCTACTTTATCGTTAAGTTTCTTATTTAGTTCTGCTTTTATGGCAATTATTTGTTCCAGTACAGATGGGTCATTGGACTCTATATGCTTCCATTCCAGCATATTTAGTTTATTTTCCAGGCTATTAAGTTGTTCAAGTTTTTCTTTTTTCTTTTGTGATACCCACATTATCATTTTCCCTCTGCTTTTGCAGCATCCCATAGAATACTTGGTGACATCCCTGTTTCACAATTAAATTCTGTATAGTCCCTTATTTCTTCTTTAAGGAAATTTTCAAACCAGTTATCATTTAGCAGAGGGGTGTTGAGTCTCCAGATGGTATTTTTGGGTGGAGTAACTTCAGATATACCCCGGAATGGTCATAGACATCCCTCGCACCAGTGCTGCAATCTAAAACTCTACGTCTGTCTGTTCTGAAGACAAAAAAAATAATCAATCCGTGAATAAACTGCATGGGGATGGGAGAAAAAAGTAAACTGTTTAATAGTTGGGTGAAGGTCCCTCCATACATCAATTAGGCCATTCCTTTTAATCATTTTCTTAATGTACAATGATTTTGAGTTTATTTTTTTGGTTGGATTTGAAGAGTCTAGGGTGGGATGTAACTGTACATTCCAATCCCCTCCACAGATCAAGACACCAGTGACTTCTGTAGTTATGAGATCAAATATTCTATCAATAAATGTCCTGTCCTGTCCAGGTGGTCAGTAAATGTTAAGTAATATTACTTCTTTTGAGTCCAGTGTTCCCCTCACAAGGACAAAACTTCCCTCTTTGTCTGTGATCTGTTTGGAAAGCTGGAAATTCACTTTATTTGCAATAAGAATTGCAACTCCTCTTGCATGTCCACTTGCATAAGAGGAGTAAAATGTATTTTTAAAACCCATCTTTTTTAATTTCTCATGGTCTGATTTTACCATATGAGTTTCTTGCCCGAAGATTATGTGCTGCTGTTCCCTCTTCATCTTAGCTATGAGCTTTCCTCTTTTAATTGGATTGTGTAATCCATTAACATTAAGTGTTATGATTTTATATTCTGTTGAAACATACATCTTTGAGAGTAGTTGTTTTCGCCACCATATACAACCAGGGTGAAAGAACTTGTGAGTTGAGAACACACAGTAGAACAAAAATTAAGGGGGCTTCCATAAGGTGAACTACTTAGACTGTAATCGTTAAGGGGTTACAGGAAGAAAGTCTGACACAGTGTCTCATGATGAGTATGATCAGATAGTTCTTAGTTCTTATGCTGGTTTGCTTCACTGTGTGGGCAGGTCTTACCACGGGATGTCAAGTGGCTTTTTAGGGTAATAATCACTTTGGCGTGGAGGTTACACCTTCTGTTTTGCGGCAAAATCAGCTGAGCTTTTTCCGTGCCCTCTCTCCGTGAGTGTCTGGGTTCTGTCCCCCAGGATAGTTTATTCAGCTTCTCCGTTGGTGCCGCCGTGGGGTGTCCCTCGTAGCTGTTGTCCAGTGCGAGCCCCCTCTTATTCAAATCTTGTATGGCCTCAGTCACGCTGTTGTAAGTGACAGGGCCACTTTCAAAAAACACACAAAGCTTCGTTGGTGGCGGGGTTTGAAAGCGGAGACCTTTTTCTTTTAGAAGTTTTTTTTAGAAGTACAGCCTCTGCTGATCGAGGCAGGTCTCTCCTTTTTCCACGCGGAGCGAAGCACCAGCTCTTTGGTTCTGTACTCCAAGAAATAAATCACCACGGAGCGAGGGCTAACATTCTGCAGTGGTCTGGAGCCCAGAGCACGGTGACAACATTGTATGCCGAGCTCTAAGTCCTGGAGTGACAGCTCAGCCTTAATAAAACTTTCCATGAACTCCTGCAGGTTGTTTCCCTCTGCGCCCTCTGGAATCCCGTACACACGGATGTTGTTTCTTCTTGTGTGAGCTTCCAAGTCAGTTAGCTTGGTTTGTATGTGGACTTGGTTGTTTAGAGTTTCAGCAAGCATCTCTTTTGCCCTGTCAGTCCATTCCTCCATGTCCGGAACACGTTGTAGCGCCTCCTCCATTCTATCGCTTGTTTCTTTTATGTCGGCCATGAATTGATTCAGCTTTCCATTAACATCCTCTTTAAGACTAGATAAGTCTCTCTTCATGTCAGCAGAGAGGTTATCATGGAGGCTGCTTAGTTGCTCCTTCATGTCCGAGCAGGTGGATAGAATCTCTTCATGAATGGCCTCAATGTTAGCTAACAAGCTATCCATTGCCATTTGTTCGCTCTGTGCGTCTTCGTTGACTTTTCCTGTTGTGTATTTCACACCTTCTTCTTGTGTCCGAGTTGGTTTGCTGTTATTTTTCCGTGCTTTTCCCCTTGTCACCATATATTTTAGAAATCATAAAGGTTAAAACATCTCTGCTATGGGGGATTCAGCAGACCGATCTGGGAGCGCTTGTTCAACACGTCCGTTCACCTCGGCACCATTTCCGGAAGCCAACAAATTTCATTTTAAAGACATTTGTTCTGCATTTCCTCAGCCTCCAAAACCCAGGCTGTACTGCCAGCTTAATGTCACAGTGCCACTCCTGGCAATGTACTTTGACGGGGAGAGTGACCTGGGGCCAGACTTCCACCTCACCAGGGAGTCCTTTGGGGGTCTGATGGCTGCCCTCGGCACTCAAAAGCCCCATTTCCACCAAGTGGTCCAGTATGGATCGGCACAGTTTGGCTCAGGCCGGATCAGTAAAGCCTGATCCTGATTGCGTTTCCACAGCCAGCCATACCCTACTTGGTAGGCGGTGTCTAAGCCGGATGCCGATATCATGACGTCATAGCAGCGCGACACAATGTACCCGGTTATTAAATACAACGAAGAAGAAAATGGGACACGGTAAACAAAGAGCAACGATTCTCTTCACCAAGAATACTGAGGAAGCTCTGCACCTCCACAGTAGACCATGGGATGCTCGATCTTGATGCCATTTTCCAAACAAAAAAGCCTTGAGAGTTATCTTCACGAAGACGAGTGGAGATTTAAACATGGCGGGGCTGTGTTGTTCTTTAATACTGCTGTTGCACGGGAAGTGACGTCTCCTTCGACCAATCAACGGGCTGCAGTGTTTCTAGCTCCACCTTCTGGGGTCGGATCGGTATGCTTGGCACCCCAACAGAAGGGTCCCAAAAGTAGGACGGTACGGTTCGCTTATAAGGGGTCCTGTCTTGGTTTTAGGCTATGGAAAGGCCATAAAAAGAGAGCCGTACCGAGACAAACCGAACTGAACCCTCTGGTGGAAACGAGGCTAAAGGGACCATGGCTGGGGACCCACCATTGAGGCCTTGGGGCCTCATGTACAAAGACTTGCGTGGATTTCCTACTAAACATGGCGTACGATCAAATCCAGAAAATGTCGTATGTACAAAAATATCCAGATGTACGAATCTGTGTGCACACGTGAATCTAGGCACAATTCCTTTGTACATCCCACTCACCGTGAAATTGAGCACACATGTTGGAGTACCCAATCCCTCCCTGTCCACGCCCCCTTTTACATGAGCAAATCATATTTAAATGAGCCTTGCGCCTGAGATTCCCCTCTCTGCGTGATCAGAAAATGTAAAAAAAATGAGTAAGATGGTTTAAAAAAATATTTTCATAAAAGCGCATTTGAGGCACTACTCGCTGAAGTGGAGGTGCGTAAAAACGTGCTCTTTGGCACGCTGTCCTCCGGCATGAGCAACAAAGAGAAGAAGAGTGAGTGGGAGAGTGTGTGAAGCTGTCAGTGCCATGGGGTCAAAGGGCACATAAGCAGAGAGTAAGAAGTGGTCTGACATCAAGGTGGATGTGAAGCGGAGGGTGGCTGCCCACCACCAAAGTGTGGCCGAAACAGGCCAGGGGCAGGAGCAGGGCCCCCCCGTCTGAACAGACACTGCTCTCTCAGGGCTGGTAACATGTGGGTGACTCTGATTAACCCCAAGGTAAATATCCTCCACCGGGCTTCTGCATCCTTGGTGATGGTGGCTACCCCTGCCTCAAGCAGCCCATGGCCCTCATCACCCCCTACCGACAGCCTCTCCAAAACCAGCTCCAGGTGTGTTTTAATGGCCACCTGTCAAGAGCCAGATGTGTGGTGGAAAGATCCTTTGGAATCCTGAAGACCAGGTGGAGATTCATCTTCCTCAAAGCACTGGAGGTGGATGTCACTTTTGTGCCAGAGGTCATTGCCTGCTGCGTAGTCCTCCACAACATCTGCCTCAGCAATGGGGACCTGGTGGAGCCAGAGGCAGATGTTGTGGAAGAAGCAGCAGGGACCTCCCTGAGCCAGCACCTCCGGGCGCCATCTGTGGAGCAGAGGACAGGCACAGGATGGCCGTGCAGTGTGAAGCGCCTGTTTAATTGTTTAATTTTATGACTTCATTTCCGTAACCCTATGACATTATTCTCCTAACTTTGACTTTATTCTCGAGACTTTTTGACTTTATTCTCCTAACTTTTTGACTTTATTCTCCTAACTTTATTACTTTATTCTCGTTACGTAGCTTTATGAGATTATTCTCGTAACTTTTTAAAGTTATTCTCGTAACTTTTCGACTTTATTCTTGTAACTTTATTAGATAATTCTCGTAACTTTATGACTGTATTCTCATAACTTTATGACTTTATTCTCATAACTTTACTTTTTTTTCCAAACGTACTTTTTTTTTTTTTTTTAACTTGGCCATAATCCTTCGTCATACCAAGTCCTAAGGTGAATTTGGATTTAGAATACCAGTTTTGGATTAATACTTGTAATAAGATCTATGATGACCACAAGACATTTTTAAAGCTTTGCCTAGAAAAATAAACTGCATCCGAAATGGTCCACTTATAAACTTTAAAGTGTTGTTGTGTGTTTAAGTGGAAAGTTGCTTGCAGGTCATTTGATTAAGAGGAAACTCTCAAAAAGTTACAAATTGTAAACACTGCAGTCAAAACCACCATGTTGTAGACCCATAGTAGCTTATAATGGCCTTTTTCTCTTGCCAATTATGCTTCAGCTTAAAAAAATCATGAAAAGTAACTTCTTTTCTTAACAGGTTTTTGTTCGCCACAGAGCTTATCAATGATCCAAAGCAGTGAAAAGTCCCATGGGCTTCTTTTTTTAATGTTTCTTATAGGGGACGATCACATAGAGATGTGCTGCTAGGAAAAAGTTTCCATGAAAGCAATGGTTTGACTCCTTAGCATGCCTATGGTCAAGAGAACCAGCACGATGCTAACATCCATGGTGGCATATAAAAATACGTCATCTCTGCACCACTCTAGAGGCAGACAGAAATGAAGGTATTGATAAGATACTGTAACATGCATAATCAGAATAGATATTTATATGATTTGTATACAATTAGGAATGTACAATAATACTGGACCAATATCGGTATTCGCAGATTTTTGCCTAAAAAGTTGATTTTTGGTGTTGGCAGTTAAGAAAATTTTTGCTGGTATTTACAGACAATATTTTGAACATAAAAAACTGCCCATGAATATCCAATATATTGGATGTAATTTTGGCAACTTCCATTTGATATATAGATAGACAGATAGACAGACACACAGACTTAATTGATCCAAAGCAGGGAAATTGTATTACAGCAGCTGGTTTCAGGGAAAGGAAGTAAACAACATATACACACTGAGAGGACACTAAGGATCTATACTAAATATAATATACTGTATACAATCAAATAAATAAGGCAATAGGAGTTGACAGACTAAAAGAAGTTTAACAACTGATTTATTTGTTTATTTTTTATTCATTTGTTTTTTCATGATTTTCACAACTGAGCACACACGAGAAATGCGAAACATCTCTGTAACAACTCGATATGTTTTGTAAATACAGAGTTTGATTTTCTGTTTTGTTATATAAATGTATGGGATCAATGCTAATATTGCTAAGGCTGGCTTTGCATTGTGGGTAACAGTATAGACCAATCCTACGGCCAATCTGTGGGCGCCGCCATTATAAGCAGCCCTCATTACTGCGGTGGAACAGCTTGTCTACTCCCACCTGCTGTCTGAGGCAGCGGCAGATTTGTTTGTAATCAGAACGTGACAGAACCACAAAAATACTGTAAACACAGGGCTAAAACTTTAGTTATATTTTACAGATTAAGGATTTTACTCATGTCAAATATGTATTTAAAAAATAACGTAAAAAAATGTGAAATTAGGTCCAGAGTTCACGCTGGACTCTCACAGCTGACCAACCTCCAGAATTCACTCAGAAACAACTATCAGGCATAAGCAGCGACTAACAGCAACAAAACAGACAGAAACACAAACAGTGATCCAGTATCATGTCTCACAAGAGCAAGGCTGGAGCCACATATTTCAGTAGAAAATTCACCTGAGTTCAGACGATAACAAACCGAACCCCAGCCTCAGCCTGAGCTGACCATCCTGTTTCTACAGCCCGCTTTTGAACACAGATTACACACGATCAGATCTCCAAAATGACTGGAAAAAGTCATAATTCCATCTATTTCCTTGCAAGTTGGATATAATAGATCATTAAGTCTGACAATCTGCTTCTTATCTTTTCTAATTAGAAGGTCACAGCCACATATCCTCCACATAAAACACCAACACAAAACTGCATTTTAAATGAACTATGCTCCTCACCCACTGACGATTTCGATCTTCATAACCTGATGAATTCAGCTGCAACCGCTGTTCACCTTAAACTTAACATCCAGCCATGAAAAATGGGTCCTCTGGCTCAGTAATAGTTCAGTGTTGTCCTCCGTTTGTTGGTAGTTAAGTGCTGTCCTTTTGTTGTTTATCCCTCCATCAGATTTAGGTCTTCTGTGAGCCTGGATAGCTTGGGCATGCTAACCACCAGCTCCAACTCCGTGTTCGTCTCATGAATATTCAATTAGCCATGTCCTGCTTACGTATCTCAATAACTGTCACTGAACAGGAAGGAGTATCGCTACCTGATAGTTACACAAATAGAGTTGAGAGGATGTTTTTTTTTACAGTGATAAAACAAGAACCTTTGATTTTTGTTGATTCTGCTGATCACTCTCATTCAGACGTATGCTAGTCACAGAACTTTTACCACCGCAGTAATGGCGGCTTGTCAACTTCTGGTATTTCTCAGGATTAGTCTATATAAAGTCGACGAGTCTGATGCATACTGCTAGTATTTCCTGATGTAGTAAGACATCCAGGTATTTTTTTGGCATTCAGCAGATTTTAGACATATTCATACTATATTTTGGCAAAAGTATGTACTGCTAGTGTAGCATGAAGTGTGGAGCACAGCTCAGGCGTAATGCAGGCTGTCTTTTCAGGTGTTACGAAGAAACACAAAAATGTTACCATTGATGTTCAGGAGACTTTAAATGATCTTTCCTCATTTGACAACATGATTGTGATTTTAAAAACATATGCAGGGAGCTTCTCCATAAGTGTTCTTAGAAAAAATATCAGCCAAAACATTTTTTTACCTTTTTTTATCCCTGTATAAAAATAGTGATACAAATTCTGCCTGGTGAGTCCGATGATCACAGCCTCATATTTAATAATAAAAGATTATGCAAATAGACTCAACATCATAAATGTTGAGTCTATTTGCACAAATAAAGTCAGATTATGTAAATATAAATTAAGTAGCCCTTTCGACCCTCTATCCAGAGACAGATAAAGAATTAAAATGAGTGTTTTGATGTCTGTATTCTTCATAAAGTGATTTTTACAGATGTGGATCGAGGCCATGAAACCGGCTCAGACTCCCTCTAACAGCTTGTCTCCATTAACCACACGGACCGCTTTAACTGTCTAACTAAAGCAATGAGACGTCCATAAATGTCATTACAGCAGCCTAATAAGAAACTGTGATGGAGAGAATCTTAAATATATTTCATAAAGCACGCCAACACAACACAAACTACCAAACTCTCTACTTACCACATTAGACAATAAATCTTTAACTTGATGAGTGACTGAGCTAAATGGATCTTGCTGGACAGACTGCAAGAGGCTTCAAGGGGTTTTATTTTATTGGGAAAACGGTTGTCACAACATGAAACCTTAATTCTAGAATGGTTTTAGGAGAGCTTTTGTAATCATATCTTATTTAAGGGACTACTAGAATAAACATGACTGGAAAAGAATACAAAAATTAGAAAAAATCATGTCAAGAGATGATTTTTATGGAAAATGTAAAATTTGACTGCATCAGCAAAAATTGCATTTCATGTTTGAACTGAGATTTGGTTATTGCCATTATTTCCCATCAAGAATATAATTTCTGCAAGAATCAAGAGCTGGAAAAGAGTTTGTTTAATACCTATAACTTACCGGGGTGCCACAGCATGTGACTAAACTGTTTTTTGTTTATTGTCCTGAACGTGTGATAACTTAAAGTGTGAGAGAATATGTGTCAAGGAAACAGCAGGGAGGGACACCTGCGTGAAGCTGGCCCCCCACCCCACGCAATATTTCGGGAAAATAGTCTGTTTCGTTTGTGCTTCATTTGTGCTGGTTTGTGCCGTAAAAATTGTCCTTTGTGTTGCTTCGGTTTTTAAGTTATTACATATTATTTTATAGGTCATCCAGAGTTCATCCAGCCCCTCCATTTGCTCCAAATGGACCCCAAATGGTATCGTCCGTTTGTGCTTCGTTTGTGCTGGATAGGAGTGTGTTGTGTTCAAGTGTATCTCGGAGAATATGATCTTTTTTTTTGTGTTTAACTTTGCTATATAGCCCCCACAACAACTCACGTACAGTAGGACACAGTATGTAACAACTACTGCAGTGCCCTAGAGATAGTAAGAGTTGCGACACTCATGATCTCGCCGTGGAGAGGTCACGTGGTTCATGTTAGCCTGAATAGTTCCAAACACACACCGCGCTGTAATGTTCTTCTATGGGACAGACAGTGGAGATCACGACATTTCATGGTAAACATGAATAAAATCACATATCCAAGTACTTGTTTGATTTTTATTGCATTCTTGCATATGTCAATTTTACATTTGGAGTGGTAAGATGACAGCTGAAGACAATGTAAAGTATTACGTAGATGTTTTGTTGTTTTGGAGGGAAAGTTTCACGTACGTATTAGCATGACAAATGGACTTTTACATTGAAATGCAAGATGATTTAAGATGTTCTTCTTGCCCGACTGGATTATTATATTTCTATTGCTTTGTCACCACCTGTTCTCAAACTGATGTCTGTTGTGGTCCAGTGATGGTAACTCGTGTTGGTGGTTCTTTTTGAAACTCCCTCCTAAATTGTCTTTGCACTTCAACTGCGTTTTCATACTTGCAGTAGCATTTTAGAATGAGTTTCCTTTCTTCAAAGTTAAGTCTGGCTGACATCATTCGGTTCAATGGGTTCAATCTGCAAAGAAAAAACAAGAAATTGAGTTATCAGCTGCTAAAAGGTGTATACATTTTTTTGGGACACCCTGCATACATCTATATCTATCTATGTATCTATATCTCTCTCTCTCTCTCTCTCTCTCTCTCTCTATATATATATATATATATATATATATATATATATATATATATATATCTGTTGAGCGAGAGATATAGATAAATAAATACATTAAATAATAACAACTCATTATGCTGTACACCTGGTCTGTGACAAGGTAAGCCACCCTGATCACAGAAGACTCCTCCCACCCCCTCCGCCACTGCTTTCAGATGCTGCCATCAGGCAGGCGGTATAAAGTTCCTCTGTGGAGTTCCACTATGCACTACGGGCTGTCACTGTAGGACAGTTCCTCTCGACCACTCATACTGGCAGTTACCAAGATGATGCCTCAGACCACTTGGCGGACTTCCTTGACATCAACAACAGCAGCTGCAGAGCTTCTGAGGTTGTCAAAGTTGAGCAGCTGGCAGACCCATTACCACCTGACCTCACAAAAACAGAGTCCTGTGTCCTCTACCACCTAGTAGGATACATAGTGAAGAGGGTCCTCGGCTTCTCACTCTGTGAGGAATGTCAGTGTGCACTGCTTGAAAATCCTGCGAACACCACAAGCGAGAGAGCCGTTTTGCTGGAAATGAAGGAATTTAAAAGGGGTGCATTATACCGGCCATCGGATGACGTCTTCACTCTCTTACGAGATGTGGACCAGCTGTTCCGTTCAGAGACGGCTGATTCCCTCATTAAATCCTCCAACGTCGTGGCACATCTAGAAAGAGAGGCCATGGGTCTGCACAGCAACCTTCCCACATGTCATGAGCTGAAAGAAAAAAATTGTGACAACGTATATCAGGCTAAGATTGAGGATTCAATCCAAGTGCATCATAGCTGAAAGGAACATAAACAAACGAGACAAGTCACACCTTGGCAGCAAGAGCCAGGCAAAGAAGGCAACGTCCAGTAGGCAGACATCCTCACATCAGGCCACAACATCAAGGCCACTGCCAAATACTTTTCTGGTTGCCATGGACACACTTGGCCTCATCATTCCACCACATTGTCCGCAGCCTCCAGTCTCCCTCAGTGGCAACAGCCAGCAATTGCCACCAGCAGCCGTCCCCAGCACAAGCAGCAGCAAGCATGAGGGCTGAAAATGATTGTAAATAATTTGTAAATAATTTGTTCTACATCCATTTCAGTTAATTATTTGTTCTGGACATCTTGAGCACTGCAGTACCAATTAGTTGTCCAAAGTTAAGTAATATACATAGCTTATCAATTTTGAGCCCAATTACTTGAACTATTTGTTCTAATCATCCAGTTTTAATCTGTAAATTGTTTAATTCCAACATCATTTCAACGTTCACATAATTAATGCTTTCTATAACTTTTAATTTGCCATTAAAATTAATACTTGCAATAGCCTACTACATCTGACCATTGTGATTCTGATTCTGTTCTATACTCTGCACCGTCAGAAAAAAAAAACAAAAACTTTGCACCGTCAACTGTTTTATTCTTGACCAGGGTCATTTAAAGTTCACAAGTTTCAATTACGATATGCACATACAAAGGCTGATAAGTATAAAGTTATGCATTACAAAGAGCCTCTGATAAAATATAATAGTTAACTGATAGTTAAAAAGAGGTAGCGATTTAATCAAGTTACCCCTAGAGATACCTTCACTGCTAGCAAAGTTGAGCTAAGACAAGCACGTGGCAATGCCTGAAAGTCGGTTATCTACCAATACACACACATACAGATACGTGTATGCATCACAAATGGCCTCTCATATGGAGTCGACGGTAAAGAGAGTTAGCAATTTACCTTCATCGCTAGCAAAGTCGAGCTAACACTAGCACGTGGCAATGCCTGAAAGTCGGTTATCTACCAATACACACACATACAGATACGTGTATGCATCACAAATGGCCTCTCATATGGAGTTGACGGTTAAAAAGAGGTAGCGATTTAATCAATTTATCCAACATACAGTCACAGTTAGCAAGAGTCGACTAAAAAGTAGCAGGAAGTCGGACACCAACCAAGATAAAAAATATAATTACGCCGTGCATATACAACTAAAGCAAAGCATATGCATCATAACGAGCCTCTGATAAAAAATAGACAGTTGAAAATTCAAAAGGGGTAGCTTTTTAATCAACTTACCTCCTAATATACTCAACGGCCAACAATGCAAATGAACGGTGTCCGTCACTGTAGAAGCGGTGTTTGGAACTATTCGAGGCTCCACAACCTGGAAGTAGACCGGAAGAAAGCGTACAACGGCGTCTTATGGGAGTGTCGCAACTCTTTCTATCTCTACAGCTCTGAACTACTGTATATAACCCACAGTTTGAGAAAATGCATGACTGTCTGATCCTCTCATTGTGAAAATTTGTGAGGGAATGGTGCATGTTCAGTGTGAATCCTTCAGTGAATGTACTGTGGTCTGACTGTTCAGTGAACGTATCACTCACTGAACGTCGTACTGCACGAGACACTGAAGCAGGAATCAAGCCACAGAAACACACACCTCCCCATGTTTTAACAGATTTAGTTTCTTGAACTCATTATGATTAGCAGAGTAAAAATGGCAGAAACTGAATCAAGTACAAAATAAAACAACTAAACAACTTTTAAGCTTTTACTTCCCAGGCTTTTTGATAGTTCTTATAGTTATTAAATTGCTATTATTACAATAACTGTCTGTGATTTTGAAGGCATAATTTTCACTTGAAGTGTCAGTCACATCAACAGAAAGTCATGATTCTGTCAGTGAACTGAACTGAAACCTGAACCGTTCAGCGGTGTATCAGCTCAGGAAGTCAGAGTCGCAGGCTCCTCCTGCCAATGCTCCTCTTCAATAATTTGGTGATTCGGCGAACAAATCTTTTTAGTGAACTGAATTTAGTGATTCAGTACATCTAAAAGAACTGCCGTGCACATCACTAATGCACTCTGATCCACATGCAAATGTACTCTGATCCACACACACGCCAGTAAAGTTTCTAAGCAATGTCCTGCAATTCACACTCTACGGCAGCAGGTGGCGCTGTTGATTCAATTTAAGGCTGCCAATTAGGCTAACTTAACTTTTCATTGTGTTGCTAACTTGGCCACACATTAATTAATAACTTGATATGTCTTGGTCTTAAGATGGAATTTTGAGGTGAAGACGACCTCAGTCCACACACATTTGTCTTGGCACCATCTGAGGAGTCGATCTGCACTTTACCTCCAACAGGCGAATATCAATGCTTTTAATGCTGTGTGGTGAAAAACGCTAATACTAACTTTGCCACTTCACATCAACTTGGAAGTCAATTAAAAAATAAACCTAAGTAATCTTTCTTCAAAATGTTCAAAATAAAATTCCTGATGTGTTTTTCACCACACAGCACGACATGTAAAAGCATTGATGTTCACCTGTTGGAGGTAAAATGCAGATTGAGGTGCACAAATCCGGTTTGTTTGCACTATATAACCCCCACTGTGGCTGTTTCTGCTCACACTTCAACCCCTTGTAGTATTTAAAACTGCTACATGAACAATTCAGGGCTTAATATCTCCATGTCTTCATCTAAATTCATAAAGGAAATAGCAGCGCTGCTAAAAAAAAACAAAACATTTGCCCTAATGATCACATTTCACTTCCTGTAAATTTTTCACAATAAAAGCCTCCTGTTAAGTTGTTGTATCAAACCATTCAATGTGAAGCAGCGAAAGCAGGGCGTTTGTTTTGTGTGCAGTAACTTACCACGAGTCCTCAGACGGTGCCAAGTCAAATGTGTGAGGACTAAGGTCGTCTTCTCCTCAAAATTCCAACTTAAGACCAAAACGTATCAAGTTATTAATAACGTTATGTGTGGTCATAGTTTAGAAACACAATGAAAAGTTGCTGCTGTGGCATGTGAATTGCAGGACATTGCTTGGAAACTTTACTGGCGTGTGTGTGGATCAGAATTACATTTGCGTGTGGATCTGCAAGGTGGAAAATTAGTCAGGTGCGAGTACAACATGTTTTGTGTGTTTGTGAGGTTTTGTCATGATTCTAACTCCATAATTATTGCGCTTCTTTGCATAATTTTTCTTGGAATCAATGCGTGTGGACAACACCTGAGTCATGGCGTCAGTCCCGGTAGAATTTCCTTCAGTCGGAGACTTTGCTCTCTCTGTAATTGCCCTCGTATGGCGTGGTGTCAGGAAATATATCGACTGAACTTTGCAGAGCAAAAAAGAGGACAAGTCATCGGAAAAGAAAGGGGTGGAATAAGCTCAGGAAAATGAGCCATTATGATGGCTGCCAGCCAGTGGCAGCCGGTATATTAGGGCCGGTATATTAGCCTCACTGTGTGAGGCTGTGTGAGCCAAAAGAGATGTCTGCTGTCTACCTGCAAATTGTTATCAAAATAAGGAAATCACACTATTATATTAATCATTACATTAAACGTGTATCTCAGTCCATTAGCGATCTCTCCGCCCTGGCTTGGGTCGGAATCAGAACATCTGTGCTCTCACGCATGCTCAGATCACAGTTTTGCATTAATGATTTAGCTTATCCTAGCCAAATACCAACCAGCAACCAGCGTTCCTAATTTGCATAACGTCAGCACATTCATAACCAGATTGGTCACAGATGAAGAGCTACAATGCGTCTGTCGTAGCTGGCTGAGGAGAACATAACAGGTGAAGCAGCAGGTAAAAGAGCTGATCAGCCGAACATCATAATTAATCAGTGTTCCAAAGATAGTGGGCGACAATACACTCGGTTTTATGCTTCTGGCTTTTTTAAACAGGTTAAATGACCTCCTCCACGATGTATTGAGAGTGCAAAACAGAGAGGGTTTACTTTACACACGCAAACCCATAGTGGATCTGGCCCAATACTTTTAATCATGCTATATTGTGAGAAAGTGAGAAACACACCTTAGAATAGGCCCAATATAATATGATAGTCTGCTTTTATAGAGGTGTTATGTTAATTTGCATAAATGCTATTAAATGAACACATATATTCATACAATATATTGCTTTTATATATTGTTATTAAGTCAAATATATTGGAAAGCTGACTCATGGCCATCTCCATATTGTATTAAATTGGTGCATTCATTTTTTAGGTTTGTGACACTATCTTAGGCCATGCAAAAGATTTTGCAGGGTAATAAATTGATAATGATAATCTCAATTTTAGGCTTTAAAAGGTCTTAAATCTATCCATATTTATTAAAGTGGGCTTAAATTATGTATGTAAATTTACAGCTTCCTTTGTTGCCTCCTTTTTTGTTTAATTACTTGTTAATCTAACAAGAACTAAATTAAAACTAAAAAAAAAAAAAAAAAAAACTAAAAAACTAAATCAAAATAAAAACCAATTAAATTTTAAAAAGTATAATAACCCTGACACACACTCACTGAAATTTGTTAAAACCAGCGGAAACCCTGGTTTTGGTATATGTGTAATGATTGCCAGAAGGAACCAAAAGCAGACTCAGAGGTAGAGGCAAGTTTCAGTCCGTTTAATCAGAACAAGGTTCGGTACACAGGAGTTCAATAGATCAGGCAAAGGTACAAAAATGGGCAGGCAAAAAAATCAGGAACAGGGAATCTGGAACCTGGTCAGGAAACACGAGGAGTCAGACAGATAAACGCTCGAAAGGATGCACACAAGGGAAACAACACAATCTCGCACAGAAGGCAGGGAGTGAATGGTTGAAATACACGAGGAAGGGTCCAATAACCAGGGATCACCAGGTGCACACACTCAGACAATCAACGCAGGTGAAACACATGGATGAGATGGAAGAGGAGCGCGGGTAGGGGAGGGCAGGAGGGAGTGATCTGGAGAAGAAACAAAAGGTAAGTAATTAAAGAAAATAACACAGGAAATGACAAGACAAGAAATATGAGGCGGAAATAAAAAGGGCAGCTTAACCAGGGGATGTGACAATATGTCTATTTTGGAGTTACAGCCCCCCCTGGAGAAAACTGCGCGAGCCGCCACTGCTGCCAACGGTCCTTCTCTCCAACCTGCAGTCCGTCCGAAACAAGCCGGATGAGGTGGAGGCCTGGGTGAAGCTCACACTAGAGGGAAAGGAAGCTTGTCTCCTTGCATTCACTAAAATGTGGCTTAGTGAATCAGACCGGGATGATGACTTGTCATTAAATGGGTTTGGAAGCCCATTTTGACTGGACCAGTCAGCTGAGATTACAAACAAGCAACACGGTGGGGGGGTGTGCTTCTACGTCAATCAAAGGTACTGTAATACCATCATAATACAAGAAAGCATATGCACCCCTTACATTGAACTGTTGAACATCTCTCTCCATCCTTATTACTTGCCACGGGAGTTTCAGCAGTTATTTTTCACTGTTGTTTACATTCATCCACGTGCTGACGCAGCCGCAGCCACACAGCTGATCGTTGACATCACACAGAGACTGCCCAATCTGCCCAGATGCTCCCAAATTGATCCTCGGTGATTTGAATCACTGCCAGCTACACAAGACTTAAAGACTTATGAACATTATGGGCCTGATCTACTAAGATCCAAAATAACGAGTTCTGAATTGCATGTGCAACCTAAAAAATTGCCTGTGCTATTAGTGGGCGTGTTGCAGGTGATCTACTATGACTGTGTGAGCAATTGATAACTAGCACAAAAGTGGTGAAGACCGCCCCCTTTAAAGGTGGTTTTTGCGTGTGCTACTGGCTGTCACCATGGAGAGTTTGGGAGAGCAGAGCGGCTGCAAATGAAAAATGAATTTTGAAGCCATGGAGTTGGAGGCAAATGAACACACTTGCAGTAGCCTGTTTTGCTGTCTGTTATTTTGACGGACAAGGTCATTTTCCCTCATGCCATATTTGTATGGCACAAGGGTTTTTTTTTTTTTTTTTTTGTTACATAGGTTGAATGACCTCCACGATGTATTAAGAGCGCAAAACATAGAGGGTTTACTTTAATCGTGCGTCTGCATAAATATGACGCACACTGAATTGTCCCTCTTTTTCCAGCCCATCATAATGACAGACAGCCTCCAAATCTTTCTGTAATTCATCCAAAAATGTAGTCAGTGATGGAAAATATTCCGTTAATGCGACTCCTGTTTTTGCCACAATGACCGCAGCCCTCTGTGCGTAATACTGTGCCTTTCTTGCACCTGCTTTTCAAACGTGCTACATTTCGGCGCAAAAACACTGTACGCAGGCAGTCGCAGGTTTGATAAATCACATTGCGGGTGCTAAATGATTACATTTGCATCTCCTTCTCCCAGTATTTTGCGCGTTCTCATCATCTGCATGTATTCTGTATATTCATGGAGGCAAACATGCTAAACGGTCTGTGCATGCTATTTTGCTCATTTCACAGACGCAATCCTCAGTGCACCCTGTTAGTAGATCAGCTTTGCGCACGCTATCAAGTTTGCACACATTTTTATACACGCGAACCTTTAGTAGATCAGGCCCTATGTGTCTTGTGCCACCACACTAAAGAACTCCATGATCGATCGGTATTATGGATCTGTGGGAGGTGCTTATAAATCTCTCCCCATGTCTTCCTTCAGTGCATCATACCACAGCAGTGTCTTTCTTGTACCTGTGTACAAACCCGCGATCAAACGCATAAAGCCAGAGGAATCGGGAATTGCTGGTCTGAGGACAGTATCCAAACTCTCCAGGGCTGCTTCGATTGTACAGACTGGGAATGTTTTTATGACGCTGTTAAAGACATAAATAAACTGACTGAAACAGTCTCATCATATATCACGTTCTGTGTGGACTTTATTATTCCTAACAAGAAGGTGGTTAAATATCCCAATAATAAGCCTTGGGTAACAAGGGAACTTAAATCAACCGTTAACAAAAAGAAACTGAGCTACTTTATAGGGGATACTCAGAAGAAGAGGACTGCATCAAGAGAAGTGTGAAATGAAATAAGGAAGGCTAAAGCAAACTACAGAGGTAAAATAGAAATGCAATACAGAAGTGGCAACCTCCAAGCAGCCTGGCAAGGTATTAAAATGATGGCAACCATCAATCACTATGTTGTTGAGAGAAAACAACGCATTAGAGTACATGGGATCAACAACTTGGGATTGCCAACCACTTTTAACTCTTTCTTTTCTCGTTTTGACTCGACTTTTCTGAAAAAGTTACCTTGCTTAAAGGTTCACTTGTACCCGAAAATGACATTGTGATGACTCAGGAATTTTTCACAAGTTTATTAAAGAAAGTTAACATAAGGAAAGCAGCAGGTCCCGATGCCTTCTGCGGACGCACACTGTGTTACTGTGCTGAACAGGTTAAGGGCTTTTTTTGTAAATTATTCCAGATGTGGGCTGATGGTTGTCAGATACCCACAATTTGGAAAACATTGACCTTTATATCTATTCCTAAATCTAAAAATGCCAAGGAGTTACATTACTTCAGAGCAGTTGCACTTAGATCCCTATTGATGAAAATTTTTGAAAAGGTCATAAGAGATATGGAGGTCTCCCTTATAGATGGCAAATTAGACCCCTTGCAATTTGCTTATCAGACTGGCAAGGGTGTCGACAATGCCAAACTATTTATTCTGGACAGAGTGTATAAGCACCTGGAGAA
The DNA here is from genome assembly GCA_037902135.1 of Cetoscarus ocellatus. Classification (NCBI taxonomy): domain Eukaryota; kingdom Metazoa; phylum Chordata; class Actinopteri; order Labriformes; family Labridae; genus Cetoscarus; species Cetoscarus ocellatus. The sequence continues at coordinate 145,414 of JBAMNC010000758.1, read as the reverse complement.
ACCAAAGTCCCATGTAAGGATTCTATTTGCTGACTTCTCTTCTGCTTTTAAAAGTAGAATATCCAACATTTGACACATTTTTATATCAGATTCAAAGTATGTGGCATCATAATAACTCTCAGAGCATATGCTCCACACAGTGAAAGCTAAGCCCAGCCCCCTCTGGCTGTGTTGATCTGGGCCCTCTGTAAACATTATTAGGACCGGATTGGGGAGGGGTTATAAAAGCCAGACCGCCTCGTGCTCCAACTGACCAATCACAAAGGAGGGGATGGCGCCATGACACGTGCAGCCTTTTTGTTATTCAGTCTGGTGGGCGGCTAGCTTCTGCTGCACCGGGGACAAATTATTACAAGTGAAATCATCAAACCAACATGAAATGAATAAAAGAATTAAAGATGAATCAATTATTGTTGTTCACGTTTTACTTTTGTGATTTCTCTGCGTCATTTAGGCCGACAAGGAAGCTAATATGTGCTAACATTAGCCTGCGGCTAAGCAAAGTGCAGCTAAATGTTATTATTGTTACTAAAGTATTAATAAATAACTGATTGACTTTTCACACTCCAACTTATATCTATTTGCTCAACACAGAAAATGCATTCAGAATACTAAATTCTCTGAGTACATTTTTTTTTATACAATACTTTTTACTTCATAATTAAAGATACTTCTTCAAGTGCTTCTTTTACCTTCAAGTGTGGGTTTGAAAAATGTCAGAGTACTAGAGTTCAATGTTTTATTCATTCTACCCAAGCTTATTAACTCAACTTAACTTTATTTATAAAGCACTTTAAAATCAACCACTGCTGAAACAAAGTGCTGTACACGATAGACAAAACAACGCAGACATAAAAACAATTAAATCAATTTAAAACAAAGGATAAAGTAGCTATAAACACTAAAATAATTGTTTCATTGTTTTTAAAAACAATGGAAACAAATAACTACAAACAAAACCATAAAACACTAAAACAGGATTATTAAAATTAGATAATTTTAATTTACTTCTATAACTACAGTTTTATCATGTTTTCACTGTATTAAGTGTGATGTCCTCAGAACACTGAGTAATTGCACACCTCAGTTACCTGTCTGTACAGAGGGTCTCCTCCTCGGCCCCTTCCCCGGCCCCATCAGTGGGTCAGAGCCGCTCTGTGAAGGCCTGTCATGAACCAGGAAAGAGAAGAGAGCCGGTGGATTAATGAAGTTTCAAGACTGTCAAGATCACTGCCTGACACTATTTTTACACCATTATAGACGTCAGACATGATTTTATTGTTATTTACTTTGGCAGCTGACTTTAGCATAAGAGCCAACAAAGAAGTGGATATATATTTGCTGACTCAGTGGGTCAAATACAAACATATTTGCTCTAAACAAACATTACTGAGACAACTCTTTACAGTCGTATCACATAGAAAAAACAACACTGATAGCAGCTATTAGCTAGTTAGCTCGTCCATCTGTGTGTATTGTTGTTCAGCAGCCTTTGCAGCCTTCAGCTCGGCTTTAATTCAGGGAGATTACGGTAAAGACTCCAGCTCTGTTTCTGTTCTCGGCTCTGTATCACACCACCCAGGGTATATTGTACTGGAAGTGTTGGCTAACTAGTTGGAGCTGCTCGGGACAGAAAGGTAAACTTTTATCAGAAACATGGTGACAAAACAGTCACAGGATTTATCAGTACATGCTCTGTAAACTTACCTCTCTGTTAGACACGTTCATGAACAGTGTCATCCTGCGGGCAGTCATGTCTGTCATTTAAATGTATTAAAAAATAAGGATCTAATCATTGATTTTAGGCAGAACAATGATATGCCAGTTAGAAAGCATCATTCATAATCTAAAGGTTTAAATTGTTTACTCTTACAAATATCTTGGCACTGTGTTTGACTCACATCTTAAATTCAACATAAACACTGAGCCGATTGCCAAACAGGGTCAAAAGAGAATTCATTTAATGCAGAAGCGAAATTCTTTTAATATCTGTTACACAATTTTACTGAACTTTTACCATTCTTTTATTGAAAGCCTTCTAACATTTTCCTTTACCTGCTGGTATAATGGGCTGTCTGTGAATGACAAGAACAACTTAAACAGCATCATCAAAGTATACTCCAAAATTATTGGAGCTCACCAGAAAGACTTGGGCAAAATCTGGGAGGAACAAGAAGCTGAAAAAGCAAAAAGAATTATCAGCAATCAGATCATGTTCTGTCAAATGAATTTTCTCTTCTGCCTTCAGGCCGATGTTACAATGTGCCCCAAAGGAAAACTAATTGCTACTCAAAGTCCTTCATTCCCTCTGCCATTAAGCTCCTAAACACAGATCCCACCCATTTTAAAGGTGGAGGTAATAATAAGACGGCACTAAAATGAGAATGAAAACACAAAAAAGTAAAGGCATATGTTCAAACAGGGAAATAAAACACTTAAGAAGAACTTGGGCAGAAACAATAAAACCAGAGGATAAACTGCCAAAAGATAATATGAAGTTAAAACAGAATAAGATGAAAACTAAATTACTAAACAGATTAAGATGGGTACATTAAATTCAGGTAAAAGCCAAACTAAAGAGGTTTAGACCTATTGACAGAAATAACCTAAAAACAAACAAAATAAACTCAGAAACTTCAAGTAAGAATAATGTTGATAAATAAATCACTACGCCAAGAACCTTTAATTGAGGTCTTTATTTAGTGTTTTAGAGGATATTCTGAAATAAAGGTGATCTGGACTTTTTTTAATGTTGACACTTCAGGTTTATCACCACCAGGTGGCAGCGTCCGCCCACTAAAGCAGAGTGAGCAGAGGCACAGTGCAGCACTCTTACATCTTTCCTCATTATTCTGTGCACCACTCTTCTGGTTTAAATCCCGATAAACACCATCACACGGATCTTTGTTGACATTCATGTCATTTAATCTCTGTTCCTGATCGTCTCCATATTTATATTCAGAGCACTCAGAGATCTCTGTTCGTCATGTGGAGGGGTTAGCAGTGCACAGTGTCAGTTTGTCAGCTTTGAAATTTAATGAGCCCTCCAGGGCCGATCCAGTGCCAGAACAGTGCCATTCACTGAAGAGCTCCAGAAGGCTCCGTGTGGATTTGGACATTCATCGCTCAGTGATGCTAAGAGGTCTGGGCAGCATTCAAGACAGAATATTTTTAACATCCAGGGGTACTTTGAATGATCCTTTTGGTTAGGAGGGTTTCTAATTGAGTGAAATGACCTGGAAGTGATTAAGTGTCGGCCATGATAGGAGCTGTTGCAGCCCTCTGGGGGGCAAGGGAAGGGACTTCATGTCTTCTCCTTTAGTATATGATACACTGGACCAACTTTGACACGAGGATAGATACCCTTCTATGAACGTAATACTCACTGAACCGACCAAAAATTAGTGTTATCAAAGAGAGATGAGGGAGCAGAAGAATATTGAAGGTGTGAAAACCATATTATTTACAGATACTGGATAAAACTGTCCTAGTGTCCACAATCTATTGTCTTTAAAATCTGTAAAGATTCATAGTCATCTGGTTTGTTGCTTGGCTTTGTAAGTGTACACACTGCACGATAATCGGCCCATGTTTGAGCTCGGATCCCCACTTTAGCGCAAAACCAGCAAAGGCCCGATTATCTAATGGTCTGAAATTTCATTGCACCTAATTGTACTGTGGACCGTTCAATAGATACCATACAGCAGTGGTTCTCTCATATTGTGGTGAGGCACACTGGTGTACTCTGTGGTAAATCTGGGAGGAAATTTGTACAACAATGTAGTTCAACTAATCAAAAACTCATTTTTTTTTTATCTGATTATAAATGTTGGGTAACTTTGTAAGGACAAAAATCACTGGTACAGCAGTTTGTCATTATTTTCCGTCATTAGGTGATAAGAATGAAAGAAAAAAAGATACAATACAATTAAACGCAGTTAAGAGGCTGTTTTGCGTAGGTTTTTTTGGGGGGTGTTCCTTGAGAGTTTGGTTATGTCTTAAACATAACTTTAAATCAGACATCAAAAACGAAAAAAAAAGACTGCACTGGAGCCACTCAATTTCGGTGCTGAATCACATTTGATGACATGTTTTGCAGTCATCATGTCTAAAAGAAAACAGGGAAACCTAATTTTAACCAAATTTCGGATTTACAAAGAAATCGAAGACAAATGAATTTGGTTGCGTCTGTTTTAAGGTAAGGGCTAATCAGTAGAAACTGTATTATTAATTGTTAGCAACGTGTTGTTTATGACGTTGCTGAGGATTGGATCTCTTGTAGGCAGCCTGGCTGAATACTTTAATTTATGATGGTCATGCGTGAGTGGTGCCATTGATTGGTTTGCTGATGTGTGTTATAGTATTTCAGAGGTTCTGCGCATGTTAATGTGGACTCAATTCCTTGTAGCCAGACTGGCATGTTTTGGTTTTGATTAAGATTTGATGCGTGTGTGGAGGTTGGATGTAATATGTGCTTATATGTGACATAAGGCAAGCAGACGCACAAGCTTGTAATAATGCATGTGTTTTGACTAAGTCCTTGCTCTGAGGCACATGCAGGGTGAGCCCCCCTGAAAGCTGCGGACTAGTTCGCACACTGCAGGTCCATCTGCTCTGCAAGGTTGCAACCCTGCTGCTTTACAGATGATATTTCACTAGTCCAACTGGGCATCAGCCTATAGAAAGTTTTTGTGAATGGACAGAACATTTCAAAGTAGATCCAGCAGGGGATTGGACGATTGTTCTGTCAATCACATTCATTATAGGACAGATAATGTAGAAGACGGGCATTACTGCCACAGTGTAAAGCAGTGGCTCTCAACTGGTCTGGCTTCGGGACCCACCATCACCCCTTATTTTCAAGCTGTGACCAAAATCAAGGGAAATATTCAACTTCTCAAATTTATTTAACTAAATAAATTATATAAATTTATAGAAAAAAAAAGAATATCACAGCATGCCAACACATAAAAAATAGTGAGAAACCAAAATGACCTGCATGTGGCAATGCTAGAGAAGTATACCCTTTTACACTGAATTAGCTGCATTTTAATTGAAACAAAAAAAGTGCATCTTGGGACACAAGGTCTTCAGAAATAATATCAGTCAGCAGCACTTAATAAGCTATTATCATGAGTTTGTTACAAAAAACACTTCAGCAACTTCAGCCTTTTTTTTAACAGAGTCCACAGTGCTTTAATGGACAAATATTAAATAAAAACGTCCAACTACTGATAAATCATTTCAAAAAGTATTAAAATATGTAGTTAAAGCTGACTACATACTTATTGAGTATTTAACAAACACCTTTGGATTGAAATGTGTTATTTAGCATTACGAGGTATTATCGCCACCTACTGTCAAGGAGTGTGAATAGATGGCACTCCACTGCATAAAAAAACTCCTTCAAACTAAAAGCACAGGACTTTTTTTCGTAACTTTTTTTTTGCCCAGGCAAAGGCTCGCGACCCATTAAAAAAGGGTCCGCGACCCACTTTTGGGTCACAACCCACCAGTTGAGAACCACTGGTGTAAAATATAAAATGTTAGCCACTTCATAAAACAAAGTCTCACCAAAACATGTCAGAATGGGAGCAAAAGTGTCCTTTCTATGGAGAAATGTGTTTGTTTGTTTTTTCATTTAATAAAGAAATATTGTCCAGATCTGAAAAAAACTGCTACTGAAGCTGTTAGCATCCATCCTAATCTCTCTACAAACAGTCACTTCCTGCCATTGTCTTGCTGGTAGCTTCCTGCTTAAAATGAATGGGACAATTTATGCCCTAAGTGTGTCATCATTTTTTTGGATCAGTGGTTCCCAAAGTGGGGGCCTGGACCCCTGCATGGGTCACAAGAAACCAAGGCAGGGTCAAGAGATGCTGTCCAAAAAGCAAATACAGGTTTTAAGTTATTTTAAATGGTATATTGTTTAAGAATATACAATAAATAGAGAGGGGGTTAAATTTGGAATAAACCATAGAAATGAGGTAAGATTTATAATAAAGTTTATATATGATGAAATAAGAGAAATGTGTGAACAAAATCATGATCATGACAAAGCAGCGAGGATTTGCTGTTCTTTAAGACACACAGTGGGGGTCCCCAGTCAGTAGTATTTTAGTATTTCTACTTTGGGGGTCACAGGCTGAAATGTTTGGGAATCCTGGTTTTAGATTATATGGGCTCTAATTTCCTGCGCAACTCAGGGTGGCGGAGCCTAGCGCACCCCGCACAGTGGTAATTTTGTCTGGCGCACCTCCATGCACAGCCAATTTGGCAATTTGGTGGACTGGCTGCGCCAAGATGGGTGTGACGGCGCACCAGGGGGAGGAGTCGAAGGATTCAGCTCGGCGCAGTGACAATTTCGTGCCAAAAAAAAGCGCGGAAGGTGCCCTGAAAGCTCGCCAGCTCCAACCTGGTCTATTGTCGGCGCAGGAGAGGCGCACCTGGGGCAGTGGTAATTTGACTGACAGGCGCACAGTGTGCACACGTCACCAAAACCTCACAGGCAGGTATCCACAGTGCCAGGCACATTTCAATGCAATAAACAATTACAGCAACCACTATTTAATGTAACCGTCTGAACCAGCACATACATTTGTATCTATATTAATTGTCCCGTCACATCTGATGTCAGATCAGAGACGTTTGTCATAACTAAAAGTTCATACCTCTCAAGCCAACCACAAACAGCCACATCATCTGATATGGAGTATCTGGATTCTCTCATCTCATGAAATTCAAAAGAAAAGAAAAAAGACACAGACGCTCGCTGAATAAATGTAAGTCACTCGGTGTCTTAAGGATTGACCTGTGATTGCCCATATTTCTCTGTTTTAATCTTTGTTCTTAACGTGATCTAAAAAGATGGAGTACATTATTGCAAGGAGGATGACGAGGAGATATATTTTCACCAAAGGTTCTGCTATTTGGCGATGACAGACCAGGAATGCAGGTGGATCACAAGCATGATGAATGGATTAGCCTGCTGCTGTGTTTAATTGTAATTATCACTTAATTTTGTACTCCTATTATGACACAGGAACAGATTATATCTGTCCCACGAGGTGGTCCAAGCGGTGACATGCATCGTGGCCTCCGATGCGCGGCCCGGTGGCCTCTGCGTTCTCCCAGTTGCTGCAAAAGTGACACCTTCGCCACCGAGGTGAAATTGTCACTGCACCTCGCCCGCGGCGCATTTAAAGGCAAGGGGAGGCGTTCATGTGATTGGTGAAGATTACACTTGGCTGTGTTAAGCCCACTCACGCCTTCTCTCCTCCCTCTCTGCTACTTGCGCAGGTAGGAGGGATGGAGGCGTGAGTGCGCCTGCTGCGCCAGACTGCGCCGTGCACAAAACTTGCAAAATGCCTTGGACACACCCCGTTGGCACGGCGCAGGACAAGTGCGCCCCGCCTGCGCCTGGTCTACGAAATTAGAGCCCTATATGTAAACCACATCTTGCTAACCACAAAGATGCCTTAAGCCGGATACACACATAAGGATTTTCTAAATCTGAAGAGATTTTTTATCCTTTAGAGACCCCATACACTAAGATAAAAAAATCAGGCACTTAACAGTTTTGATCGTACTGTGTGTGGTGCGCTCCGATAATCTCAACACAGCACACCACACACATAACCATTCTGTCCCACCACTGATCTAGTATCTAGTCCCCAAAGACAGAAATCTCATGTGATCAAACGCGATCTAACAAAAACGAAGAAGAAGAAGCATAGCAACAACCATAAACATTGTCTATGGCAACAACCGGAAAACACAACACGCAACATGGGAGAAGACATACAAGAAGAGGGAATGATGGTGGTCTTTGGACTATTTTTGACAGAAAATCAGCAACTAAATAAAAGAAAAGACTGGAAAATCCTGGAGACTACGTGAACCATGCGCTGGTCCTACGTTTCTTAGGTCCACTGAACTTTATGTTTATGTTTTAGGTCGGCTGTGCTTCTTTATATTTTTGCCTGCTTCCTTGTTCCTCAAGCAGTTTCTTCTTGATTGGCTACATTCTGTTCCACGTCACAATTCATGGAGTCATGGTAGTAAATATTGAACAAGTTTAATATTTATGATTGTCAGTCCAACCCATTTTAGAGCCGATTATCAGGACTAATTCACTCTTAACACACCTCAAACCACAGGATAATCTTATAAGACATAAGATAATTGGGCATTTGCCGTCCTTGGTCGCGAACGGGGAAAGTCGGGACAAAAACAGCCGATAATCTTTTTGTGTGTACCCCGCTTTAGGCCCCCCAGGTTAGGAATCAAGGATCTAGACTGTGGCTGACTGTTGTGGGCAATACTTCCAAAAGATCCCTCGATGCCTAAGAGGTCCGAGCATCATTCAAGACTCTGAACATTTAAGAGGACCAAGAATGTGCACACTATTGACACCGACCTTTCTTCCCTTTCTGCTCCCTGCTCTCAGATCTGGGGTAAACTGATCCTCTTCGACGGGCAGACCGGTTGTATTGGAGCAGAGTGGACCACATGCTGCTCGGAGCCTCAGCTTTGAACTTTCACAGCCGACCCCTCCAGAGAGGAAGGAGGTGCGTATTAAAACACCATGCAGGATTTTGGTGCAACAGCATAAAGGGCGGATGCAATACTCTGCAGACTGGATGTTACAATGATGCTCTTTGAGTCCACCTGTCCCCGGAGCTCATTTAAGAATCGCTGATGTCTCCACAGTGCGTCCAGATAAATAAAAGATGTCTGACCTGTTGTTGTTTAACTCATGACTGACATTTATTCAAATCAGATTGCTGGGAGACATTTACATAGCTGAGGAAATTGCCGGGAAATGTCACAAAGAATTAACAAGGTTTTGATTGGGTGCTGAGAAATGCTGCTTTTTTTCCACTCCCTGGCATTTTGGCATTTTGAGGCTTAAAAGTCAAATGGATTTCATTGATTTGTCTTCATGCTGGATGTTCCCCCAGCTGCTCCGCTCGCTCTCTTATTGTTGCTTCTGCCAAATGGGCTTTTGTGACGGCCGAGAGGAGGGGCGGGCTGTCTGCTGGAGAAGGTTACAAATGGAGCGGTATTCATTTTTTTGAGACAAGTCCGGCCCATTGAAGTATCAGCAAGCATCTCCAAACAACCAACACACTGACTCAATCCAGAGCTTCTCAAAGGCACTGCCGCTTTAGGTCCATTAGGGGGCACTACATTATAATGGAGAAGGAGGGGAGAGGCATAGAAGAAGCACAAGATGAAGCTGATGTTTGCACCGTCAGGCTAAGAATTAAATATAAGCAGAGGCAAAGATGCAGGAAATTTATGAAGGAGTTTTTTTTCAGAGTTCCTGGTCAGACCTTCAATCATCTCATACAATTTCTGAGGGTCCCACTGCTGCAAGGGACCGCAAAATATGATTTTTTTTAGCATATATGTGAGATATAGTTATACAATAAGTTCAATTAATAAAATGGTGTACATTAAATGCTACTAATATTGCACAAATAAGATGTTTGGCCACATGGGTGAACGTTTTCCCAAATTTGTGAACATGTTGCCAACTTATTTGGGCATTTGAAACCCTGTGAGATGAACTGTTTGCAAATTTTAGTTATTTTGAGTGATGAAAGCTTCCTGCTTAATCATTTTATTGTAACTCAATCTTGAAAACCTATTTCAGCAATTTAGAAGATGCTGTCTCTCTCTTGGTTGAGGACTTAAAGTAATGTCCACCTCTACCAATGTTATGTTTTGGATGACATTTGTCCATTTTTTGTTTGTCTGTTAGCAAGATAACTAAAAAAAAGATTAAATAAATTTCAAGAATATTTTATGACTATAATAATGACATAAATATTGAAATGTTCTTTATTAATATACCAACACACTGATTATGTTACAGCTGTGCTTGAAAAAACAGGTTTCGTATTTTTAATGATCATCAAGTTAGACAGTTGAGCAGCTCTAAATAGTTTTAATAAAGTTCAGCTCCTAAATTTGATTTCAGACCACAAAATAAGCCTGATTTTGCAGCAAGTTTAACACAAAACTTTAAATATTTGAGGCTTGATTTTATCAGTTATATTACAAGAGCAAGTGGGTTTGCTAATTTAGTGCAACTGTTTCTAGTGTTTTGGTTACCCTTTAGAAAATATAGAATATGCTTAATTTTTACCAGATATCAGTGTTTCCCACACCTCAGGTCCTGGTCCTTCTGAGGATTGGGTGGATGGAGGGAGGAGGGTGCAGTTGACCTTAACATTTGTTTTCAATAGCCTATAACATAGGCTATATCAGGGCCTGGGCCACCCCAACCAGCAAGTTAAGACTCGCCCTGTTTGTCCATTCAGTGCACTTGCAGGTCCAAATCATTTGGAGAAACGGGCTTATCTTTAAAACAGAAAATAGAGTACATGATGAGAAAAGGAAGAGTCGTGTTTCTTTTTAAGTAGGAGGCCTGAAGTTGTATACTGGGCCAAATCATTAGGGATATGGGTGGGGGGTATGATCGTATGAGCCAGTTTAGTGGAAGCACACAGCAGAGTGAAGACATTACACAGGAAATTAAAGTGAATGAAAGGTACAGATTAGCTTGAACAAAAAGAGTGCACGTAAACATAGGTCATAAAGTATCATGCCTTTCTTTTGGAATGACTGGAAAAGGGATGGGAATAAAAAATAATTCAAGCTGAGAATCAATAACATCCTCAAAGCATCAGCATCATTAGTGTTTTTGCTTGTCAATGCCCTTATCGATTCCTTCCACTTTGTGCTGCTTTCCTTGCAAATCGAGGATGCAAAGCTCTCACCAGAGGCAGTGAGCACAAATAACAACAAAGAAGCCAAAAGTCATGCCAGACAAGGGTGAGAAGTGATCAAAATTGTGTCTTAATTTGAAAAATAAATGCTTACTGCACCAGAGTGTCATGTGTTTGACATTACTGCCGTTGGATACCTATTTCAGCTAACTCTTTTCCACACAGAAAATCAGCAGTCATCGATAAAGGAATGTCGAAGAATTGAATCGATAAGCAGAACTGTCGATAAATCATATAAATTCCCATCCCTAGACTGGTGAGTCGTGTGAGGATTTGCATTAATTGTTGCAATCAAAAAATCTTGATTCACTGACAAACATTATTTGTGTGATTAATTTACAAATCAATGCCAGTTATTAAAAGACACATAATCAAAAATAACTACAACTCTTTAAATATCACTCCATTGTCCAAAAATTTGTGCAATTACAACCAAGTTCTCTCCCTTCAGGTTCAGTGATCATAAAGCTCAGATTAAATTAGATTAGATTAGATAGAACTTTATTAATCTCTTGGAAAGACTCCTTCAGCAGCCTTGTATAGTACACTGGGTACAAAGAACACATGATGTCAAAAAGTGATAAAGAAAAAGCAATTTGCAGATATAAATAAAAATAAAAATATGGCTATGTATAGCTCTAAAAAACTTTTCAGGAAACTAAAAAAGTCTTCATCACTGGATGAAAGAATATTGTATTGTTCTGACTAATAATTATTTCTGAACTTTAATTTGGTTAAAAGACTAAAAAAACCCACTCCCTCACATGGAAAGAGACCAATAACCCTGTTTTATAAAAAAAAAAAAAAAAAAAACAGAAAATAAAAAATGGAGATGTTTTTGTACCTAACACAGACAATATATCACCTACGTAGGGTAGAAGCACAACAACTTTAAAGGAGAAAAACCCCAAAAAATTACTGTCTTTAACTCCTTCAGTTGGAAACATTAAAGTCTGATTTGTTGTATTTTTTACAACACAAATGCTTCACAGTCTTACATGATCAAGTGTATTTACCTCTTTTTGAATAGTCATAAATCTTAGATTAGTTTAGATTAGCTTAGATTAGATTAGATTAGATACAACTTTATTAATCCCTTGAGATGACTCCTTCAGAGAAATTAAGATTCCAGCAGCACTGTATAGTACACAGGGTAAAAAGAACGCATGATATCAAAAAGTTATAAAGTAAAAACAATTTGCAGATACAAATAAAAATAAAAATATGGCTACATGCTGGCTACTGCTCCTTCCCGTCCTCTGTCTTCCTGTTACTCCTCCTCCCCCTGAGTGAGGAGTTGTACAGTCTGATGGTCTGGGAGGACAAAGCTTATATACTTTTAAAGCCCCTTTATAAGATCTATTTGTCCATATGTGATGAATGCAGTTAGCTAGAGAGAGGAACCTCATCTTAGTCTGAGCCTGCACGGGGCCTCAGAATGACTAACACAACCCCTCACTGGAGTCTGTTGTCCATAAACTTTTATATTTTGCACCTTCCTCAGTGTGAATGTATAGCCCTAATAAAGCAGACCCCTGCTGCTTTAGTGTTAAGATATTTGAAAAGCCCATAAACAGGATTATATTAACGAGGGATTCATAAAACAGCAGATTTCCTCCTTCACACTTCATTATTCTTCCTACTGAAAACACTCCATTGCTTGTAAAATATATATCTTGGCCAATGCATGCTCTGTGCTAATTTGTCCAAATTGGTGCTTGGCTGATTTAGAGATTCTGATCAAACAAACCCGCTGCTCTCTTCTCGTTTTAGTCTGTCTCCTGGAGAGCAACCAGGCTGAATAATCAGCTCATTCTGCAGAAAAAAGAGAAAACTCTCTAACAAGAGGAGGGTCGTGGTGCTCAGGTAAAGATCTGAATTGATTGTATGTGATGCATCTCCGCTTAAATGCTATCTGACGTCTTTCTGTTTTACACCGTGGCCATTAAAGCTGGATGAGGTCTGTGAGTAAACGTCTTCGCCGGACGTCTCATCATTATTCCTACATTTATTAAATTAGGATGATTTATGGATGCTTTGTACGCTGCACGCTGTATTACCTAAATGACTCTTTAACTGAACACGAGAATTTCATTAACTGCTGACCTCACAGGAGCGGACCGTGTCGCATCGGAGCAGGAAAAGGATTACAGTTCAGATTCCTCCTATTAGACTGTTGATGCCTTTGATGGGCCTTCCTGTTTACTGCAGCACAAAGAGAGACCATCTAACTCCTAACAATGTAGTAAAATCCACAAATCTGATGATCTAAAAAATGTAAAAAAAAAAATCTGCAGCATTGGGGTGATTATCCCACAAACAGGATCCACAAACTGACCACTAATATAATGATTCCCAAGTCGATGTTTCACCTAACTTGAAGGTCAGATATCACAAACAAGCATTTTAATGTTTTAATCCCATATTTAAAGGGATACGCCAACTTTTTTTTGTTTGCGTGTCTTGCCTCACTCCCGAGTCCATGACATGCAGATCGACACCATTCTTTCGACTTTGTGTGCAGTAACAAGGAAGAGATTGGCAAAGCTAGCCCACTGCTAAGTAGCTAAGCTCAAACACTGGGAGTCAATGGGTAGCATTAGCCTGTGTAATCCAGGGTTGAAATCCATTCTTGTACCCAGTCCTGGTTTTCCATCTGCTCATGTGAATGAAGTCAATCCATTCCAATCCAGTACTGGTTTCTCCCACCTCTTTTGAGCACCACATGACAGGTTCACATGTTCCCCATGATCCAATCATGTACCTGGGAGGGAACATTTAAGCTGCCCTGGCTTCTTTCCCTTCAATTGTGTGGGAGGGAGGCCAAGGGGTAGGAGCTGAAGTTCAGTACCTCCCAACAATTTACAACAGTCCATCTTAAGTTGGTTGAAACTAAACAGTTAATTTAACCATCTTTAGAAATGAGACACACCTTCTTGTGACTGGGGAACTTGTCGTGTGCATTGTGATTTACTGAACTGGTGAGTCTGAATAGAAATGAATGAAAATACTTCAACGACCTAGCATTAGCATTAGCCCCAATGCTAATGCTAATGCTAACATGTTTCAAGTGATCTGTCATTGTGTTTTGTAAATGATTTTGATGTTTGAATTCGATTATGCTAATGCTAACTAGCATGCTAATGCTAGCATGCTAACATGTGGTCAACTGTGTTGGACAAGTACACACATGGACGAAATTGTTGGTACCCTTCCGTTGAAGAGAGAAAACCCACACGGTCACTGAAATAACTTGAAGCTGACAAAAATAATTATAAATAAAAATTAACTGAAAATCAACTAAAGAAAATCAGACATTGTTTCTGAATTGTGGTTCAGTAGAATCATTTTAAAAAATAAAATAATGAAACTGGCCTGGACAAAAATGATGGTACCCTTAACTTATCATTTTGTGGCACAACCTTTTGAGGCAATCACTGCAATCAGGTGATTTCTGTAACTCTCAGTGAGACTTCTGCACCTGTCCACAGGTATTTTGGCCCACTCCTCATGAGCAAACTGCTCCAGCTGTCTCAGGTCTGAAGGGTGTCTTCTCCAGACTGCATGTTTCAGCTCCTTCCACAAATGTTCAATAGGATTTAGATCAGGGCTCATAGAAGGACACTTCAGAATAGTCCAATGTTTTGTTCTGAGCCATTCTTGGGTGTTTTTAGCTGTGTGTTTGGGTCATTATCCTGTTGGGGGACCCATGACCTGTGACTGAGACCAAGCTTTCTGACACTGGGCAGCACATTTGGCTCCAGAATGCCTTGATAGTCTTGAGATTTCATTGTACCCTGCACAGATTCAAGACACCCTGTGCCAGATGCAGCAAAGCAGCCCCAGAACATAACTGAGCCTCCTCCATGTTTCACAGTAGGTACAGTGCTCTTTTCTTTGTATGCTTCATTTTTGTGTCTGTGAACATAGAGCTGATGTGACTTGGCAAAAAGCTCCAGTTTTTTCTCATCTGTCCAAAGGACATTCTCCCAGAAGCTTTGTGGCTTGTCAATATGCATTTTGACAAATTCCAGTCTCACTTTATGATTTGCCTTCAACAGTGGTGTCCTCCATTAAGTCCACTTTGACTCAAACAGCAACGGATGGTGCGATCTGATACTGATGCACCTTGACCTTGGAGTTCACCTCTAATCTCTTTGGAAGTTGTTCTGGGCTCTTTGGTTACCATTCGTATTATCCGTCTCTTTAATTTGTCATCAATTTTCCTCTTGCAGCCACGTCCAGGGAGGTTGGCTTCAGTCCCGTGGACCTTAAACTTCTGAATAATATGTGCAGCTGTAGTCACAGGAACATCAAGCTGCTTGGAGATGGTCTTATAGCCTTTACCTTTAACATGCTTGTCTATAATGTTCTTTCTAATCTTCTGAGACAACTCTCTCCTCAGCTCTCCGTGGTCCATGTTCAGTGTGGTACACACCATGATACCAAACAGCACAGTGACTACTTTTCACCCTCTAAATAAGCAGACTGACTGATTACAAGCTTGAAGACACCTGTGATGCTAATTACAGGACACACCTTAGTTTAACATGTCTCTATGGTCAAATCATTTTCAGCATTTTCTAGGGGTACCATCGTTTTTATCCAGGCCAGTTTCATTATTTTGTTTTTAAAGTTATTGTGTTGAACCATAATTCAACAGCAATGTCTGATTTTCATTAGTTAATTATTAGTACATTTTTATTTATTATTACTTTTGTCAGTTTCAAGTTATTTCAGTGACCATTGTGGGTTGTTCTTTCTTTAACGGAAGGGTACCAACAATTTCGTCCATGTGTATTTTTCTGTACTCTGAACATTTTATGGTGTACTCACCTATGCTAATGCTAGCCTCACTCTTAGCATGTCATGTTCTTACAATGTTGTGTATATGCATGAACGGCAAGAGGAATGTGTTGAGATTTTAGGTTTGATACACACAACTATATACACAAACAGAGCCCTGTTTGTGTATATAGGCGAGGTGCCTTACGAAGGGTTTAACCTTGATCACGAGCTAGTGAAATCGGCCTGGAGCTGACCCAGTTTCCTTTCTGCCTGCATCTATCCATGGTCTGGTAGGAGGCTGTGCTGCCTGACTTTTATTCTCCCTACAACTCGAAGCTATGCATCCACTCCATCTACATCTCCTTGGATACTTTCGCGCTTTTGGACAAACCACTACAAACAATAAACATGACTGAATAGTTTGTGGTGCTTTGTTTCGGCCCTGGATTTCCCTTGTAAAGTGGTAGAACAAACTTTGGATTATGTATGCTGATTCAACTTCAAACATTTCGTCACGGACGAGTAATTAAGTTGATAAACTTCTTGAGCTGGTATTAACACTGCAGTGTTGTAAATATTTGGGTACCCATTGACACTGTAATTTGTCTAATACACCATCATATCACTCAATAACTTACTTATTTGTCTTTATTTACTGGTCCCTGCCCTCCAGTAGACGTTCCTAGTCTTCCGTTCCAAGCCTACAGTATTTACCATTTATTACATTACTACTACATGATAATAAACGAACATTTGTTACACCTGCCTTTGCCTACAGTCATCAGATAAACTCTTTAGCAACTCTAAATGGTCCTGTGTGCTTGTTAATCTTTTTTTTTTGTTTTTCACGCGTTGTGTTACATTATCTATTTTTAGACTAAATGAGCACTTTATGTAATTTCAAAAGAAATGCATCCGAAACTAAATTTAACTAAGTTTAAGAATTAATACTTTCCAAACACAGACATCGAATAATGAAGCTCATTTATTAATGAATATAATCACTTTTGGGCACAAACCTATCTCCAAGATTTCTGCTTTTCAGGAATTGAAAAATGCTCCACCACTGAATAAATGAATATTATATTCTCCTTAATAATTATTTTTGTATTTTAATTTGGTTCAAAGACTAAAAAAAATAAAATAAACACAAACCAACATAGACCAATACCACTGTTTTTTAAAACTAGAAAATAAAAAATGGAGATTTTTGTACCAAGCAGAGATGATATATTGCCTTTGTAGGGCAGAAGCACAAAAATTTTGAAAGGAGAACAGCCCAAGGAAATTCACTTTAACTCCTTCAGTTGGGATCATTAAAGTCTGATTTGTTTGTATTTTTTTCAACACAAATGCTTCATAGTTTTGCATGATCAGGCGTATAAACTAACCCTTTTTTGGAAAGTTTGGTTGATTTGAGCTTCAAGGACCAAATGAGGGAAGCCAACCAAAAGGAAGTGAATTGTGGCTCAAAAATCAGCCAAATACAACAACAGTGAGCAAGCTAATGTGGCATTCACTGACAAAATCTATCAAATGTGGCGAACATTAGCATTGCTAGAATTATATGTTTGTTCTGCTCCAGTGAAAGGACCTTGCCTGGATGCAGCATAAGAAGCTTGAGGTTGACCTAACTTCTACCTGAAATGTTTTGTAAGCAGGTCAAAAACATTATCTTACTTATTAAAAGCACTTTTAATAAAACTGAAAATGTTTGTTATGGAAATTATTTAAGTCTAGGTGAGTTGCTATCAAGCAGCAAGACCGTGGCCTGTCCTGATCTGAAAAGCCATTAAAATAATTAGAGCAGATCAGATGATGATGACCTGAGGAGGGGGAAGAAGGAAAACAGCACCAGCAGAATAATGATCGACCAATTAACAAGAGCAGGGGTCAAAAAGAGCAGCAGTCCAATGAATTTACAGACTCTGTACAAACTCACTTTAAAGATGTTCCAAAGACTTAATTAGATGTACAGGTAATGATTAACATCTGTGCAAGAAAAGTTTCTGTGTTTAGCTGGATAAAGACAAGACATTTAATGTTCAAACTTATAAACTCGGATTTTTCTTTTTTTAGTAAATATTCACTCATTTTGATTTTGATGCCTGCAGCACATTCCAAAGAAGCTGGGACAGGGGCAAAATAAAGACTGATAAAGTCGAGGAATGCTCAAAAAAACACCTGTTTGGAAGATTCCACAGGTGAACAAGTTAATTGGAAATAGGGGAGTGTCATGATTGGGTATAAAAGGATCGTCCCCAAAAGGTTCAGACATTCACAAGCAGGGATGGGGTGAGGGTCAACAGTAAATATCTTGTCTTTGTAGTGTATTCAATTAAATATATAGTTAAAAAAGGATTGGCTCATCATTGCCTCTGCTAAGGAGGTTGTTTTTGCCTGCGTTTGTTTGTTTGTTAGCAAGATTACGCAAAAACTACTGGACGGATTTTGCTGAAATTTTCAGGAGATGTTTGTAATGGCCCAATTTAGAAATGATTAGATTTTAGTGGTGATCTAGATAACTGCCATTAGTGAACAATGATTTTTGCTCAAAAACTCTCTAACTAATAATGATATCAACATGATTCTGAGTGCTAAGTTTCCAGGGTCAAGGAATCATATTATGATGGTAACTTTATCATGGAACTGTTGCTTATAGGTGTAACAGCAATATGTGAGCTACATTGGTGGAGGTTTGCGCTCTCCAAGTGCTTCTAGTTGTGTTCTGTTTTTACACAACGTCCCAACTTCATTGGAATTGGGGTTTGTACACTGATTCAGCTAAATCAGAACTGTATATCTGAAAATCTCAGGAGTGGGTCAGGGGTGACAGTTCTTCTCAGCCTCCTATTTTGGTCAGAAAGATTTATTATTGTTTTCAGGGGCCATGTGCAGCATCTGGACGTCCACATTATGCCAACATGTCTGCACACGAGGTGATAATCAGACGGAGCGGCTTCATACAGGAGGCAGCGCGTTATGGATATGTGTTGGTGTTGTGCACCTCTGTGAGTCTCCTCAGAAGTGTGTCAGGAAGCGAGCTGCTCGTTCTTAAGATGAATATAGAGAACTCCACATGCTGAGATGCATACATGAATGAGAATGTCCCTCACACTGACCGTACATAATCAGGCGGCCATGTTCCCTGATTGTTCTCGGCAGAGCCTCGGCTGAATTCAAAGCGTCCGTCTAAGACCCGTGGAATTCACCTGGGACGGCGCAGAGGGGGGGCAAAGGAAACATTTCCAGCCCACATTACCTGGAGAGTCATTTTTCAGCCGTGCTGCGTGAGATTTGGTTAAGCCTGTCCGTGTCCCCCGCCGCGGCCCGAGGTCATGTCAGATGGACAGGTCGGCTAGATATGTAAAACTATTCCACAGATGGAGAGGCGAGGTGAGAGGGGAGGGGTCAGGCAGGAACTCGCAATTTCTCCAGGGGGACACGAGTGGTGTGAGCACCGAGGAGGAATCACATCACTATCACCCTTTACTTTGACCATTTGGAATAATTCCTCACTTTTCTTTAGGCACCATTAACCTTCAAAACTGTTACAAAATATAAATGAAATAAAAGCTCCTTTTGCTGTTTTGCCTACATGGGCATGTCAAAATAAAAATTAAACACCTTTAGTCTCCGTTATGAAACAAACAATAATTAAATTACTATTGCACTGCAGCCCGGTACTAGTCCACAGGCCAATGGTTGGAGACGTCTGATTTAGAGGGGTCATACTTTTCAAAGTCACTAAATAAAGGGCCTGATTAATCAGTCAGAGGTTAATTTATAGTTATGATAATTAAAATTCCGCAAATTCTATCTTCCTAGAGTTAATAGTTTTTGTTTATTATTTGTTACCAGCATGAAAAAGACACCTGAGAGACAAAAGAGAGTGATTGAGGCTTATTGTCTCCATTATGCACAAAATAAGAGAAAAATAACATATAAACACATAAATCATCTATCGTGTTATAATTTTTGATAAATTTAATGTGTTAACACTGCATCTCCTGTGGGATTATTGAGGTGAAAAACCCAGTTTCAAAGTTGCAGAAATTCATAAATTTCTTTGAATCTGGAGTTTTTACAGCAGCTGAAAAACAGGGAGAAAAAGATCACTCAACCTCATGGCGAATGCTGTGTGTGTGTATATATATATATATACATATGTATATATATGTATATGTATGTATATATATATATGTATATGTATATGTATATATATATATATGTATGTATATGTATATATATGTATATGTATGTATATGTATATATATGTATATGTATGTATATATATATGTATGTATATGTATGTATGTATATATATGTATATATATGTATGTATATATATATATATGTATATATATATATATTTATATATATATATACACACACACACACACACACACACATATATATACATATATACACATATATACACATATATACATATATACATATATACACATATATATGTATATATATGTGTGTGTACATATATATGTGTATATATGTATATATATATGTGTGTGTGTATATATATGTATGTATATATATATGTATATATGTATGTATATGTATATATGTATATATGTATGTATATGTATATATGTATGTGTATATATATATGTATATATGTATGTGTATATATATGTATATATATGTATGTATATATGTGTGTATATATGTGTATATATATGTACGTGTATATATGTATATGTGTATATATGTGTATATGTATATATGTATATATGCATATATATGTATATATATGTGTGTATATATGTATGTATATATATATGTGTGTGTATATATATATATGTGTATATATATATATATAGATGTAGAGATATAGATAGAGATATAGATATAGAGATATAGATATATAGATAGATATATAGATATATAGATAGATATATAGATATATAGATATATGGATATAGATAGATAGATAGATAGATAGATAGATCTCTGCAGGAAGTGGAAAAGTGAAGTGACTGCATCTCTATAAAATGTTTATACCTTTAATATGTGGATAAAGATGTTTTGGAACATGGAGGAGGAAACAACTAACCTTAAATTTGACTAAAACCATCTCTAATACAATGTGGACTGTTATTTTTGATTCGGTGGACCCTAAATCAAGAACCCTGTTGGTTTCTCTGAACAGCGTCATAAGTTCTGACCTCTAAGAGCCTCCTGAACCTGAAGCATGTCCGTGGATGCCTCTCCTGCATGCTCACATGACTTTGCCCTCACTTTTTTATTCCATCAGCCTTCAGCTCCCCTCCACCCTGCAGTGCGAGTTGACAGCGCTGTTCATTCCACTCGGGATGATGATGTGGATGTCATGAATTGTATTGGCAGCTGCCAATGTCGATACAGCATTATGGAATGAACCAGTGTTTCACACAGTATCTTAATCTAATTTACGAGGCTCCCTGCTTCCTGGGCGGCTGGGATGCTGCAGGGTCGGCCAAAGTCGAGGGAAACAAAGTAAATATAACGGACATGATGCCCTTCTGACGCTCACCGGAGAAAATAACCAACCAACCTCGTTTGAGATAAAACGCCTGTGAAATAAGCATATATATTTACTTTACCCGGCTTTTTTTTTGCTTGGAAAGCAGTTTCTCCTCCAAACCTAAATTTCAGCATTCGCCGTGAGGTCGAGTGATCTTTTTCTCCCATTGTAGCACACATACAAAGGCCTGAGACATGGCTTTCCTTACAGTATTGTACATCTTCTGCTGGCTCTGCGCTGTGCTGTGCATCAATCCCATGCAAATTGCCCTCATTGGTTCCTTTCTGAAAGCCCCCACCTCATCCACACCCGCATATAAACACACAGCAGCACTTCCCCCAGCGCCCCTTTGCGTGATATCATTAGCCGTAAGCAATTGCCTGACAAGCAAAAGGCAGAGCGCCAGTTATTCCCCATTTTTTTACCCCTCTGCACATAAATCTAAAGACCACATATGCCGCTGTCTTAAACGCCAGTGTGCCCCCAAAACATGTCTCTTCCTCTCGCTCGCTCACTCGCTCGCCTTGAATCAATTAGTACAGGAGTGTTTAAGCTGCACTACGTCGCCTGTCCGTCTGTTTTGAGATAACAAGGGAGCTTTTAATTTCGGGGCCACTTTGCAGTTGTGGAACGTAAAGGAGCTGACAGGCAGTGAGGGAATGGCTGTTATTTACAGGTAGAAGAGTATGGGGGGGGGTGTTGTTTAGTATTCAAGCCAGCACATCTGTAACAGCACAATTTCCTCTCAACAACAGGGTGATTTCCTTCTTCTGGAGCCAGGTTTGGCACAGCAGAAAAACTCACACTGAGGGTTGGGGTTATCTTATGGAGGTGTTTAAAGCAGACGCCGTGTCCATCGTGGCGCCAGGGTTTGAATCAGAGGAGAGGATACACCTGGGTGTTTGGGTGGTCAGGTGTCTGGGTTAAAACATCTCGTGGTCAGATTGCAAAACATGTCAGCTCGGTCCCAATGCCTCAAAATAACATGGTACCCTCTAGCTTAAGGTGTTTGCAAGTCATATAGATTTTCAGCAGCTCTCAAGCCGGCAGTAATGAATATTAATGTTGGGTGAGTACTCTGGGACGGACCATCGGAGTATGGAAAGCTGTTTGGGCATAAAATTGACATCAGTGGTATCAACCGTAGTTCAGCTCTACTAATACTCAAATTTGGAGTACATTTACTCAATTTTGGTCAATTAGTGCACAAAGTAGACCTTACTAGGAAAGCAAAATCACCTACAAGTAGACAGTTTTGTGTTTCTAGTAGTACTAGTAGACTTAAAAAATGTTACTAGTAAAAACTAAAAGCATTACTAGTAGTACTAGTAACACAAACAAAAAAACCTTTACTAGTAAAACAAAATTTTTGTTTACTAGTACTACTAGTAAACTCAAAATATCTCACTAGTAGTACCAGAAGACTGTTTTAAGTCTACTAGAAGTACTAGTAAAGCCAAAAGATTCACTAGTAGACTTATACACGTAATGCAAATGAAGAAGAAGGGATTCTTACCAAATCCAGAACCCTGATTGTTGTAATATTTTCGAAATCCAATTGGAAGCCTGAATTGTCTTCCCCCCCCCCCCCTTATTAACATACTAGGCTTACTACTAGTACTAGTGAACACTTTTAAGACTACTAGTTGTACTAGTAGACCCAAAACAATTTACTAGTTCTAGTAATGAACATTTTTCAATCTCCTAGAAGTTCTAGTGACACTTTTTGTTTCACAAGTAAAGTCTACTTGTGCACTAGTTGTCCAAAATTGAGTAACCTGACACACCAGATGGACAGTTTCATAGTGGAAATATTTCACTAATACATCTGGGAAGGAGCCATTCGAAAATGTTTTCAGGGGCATAACCTTCAAAAACAGCAGCTTGTGATTGGACAATTGTTCAGCTCGTTACACTCATCACAGACAAATCCACATCAAGCAACGCTGCTATGTATGATGTAGCATATGTAGCAGTGGCTAACGGCTAACAACAGTTAACGGTCGTTGGCCGCTACGGCTAATGGCTACTTCCTTTCCTTTCCCGAGGATTGAACTCACAATTCACGGGGCAAGAGGCACTGACAGTGCTGCTTAGCCACAATGAGCATGGCTAACAACGGCTAACAACAGTTACCAGCTGTTAGCCCTAGCGGTTAACTGCTGAGCCACAATAAGCATGGCTAACAACGGCTAACAACAGTTACCAGCTGTTAGCCCTAGCGGTTAACTGCTGAGCCATAATAAGCATGGCTAACAACGGCTAACAACAGTTACCAGCTGTTAGCCCTAGCGGTTAACAGATATCGAGACCGCTTCAGAAGCCGCCATTGTTTTCAAACATGCAATCACTTGCTGTTGTCGTCACGTCCGCTGCTCCCGCAGCTCCCACCTCTCTTCCCTGATTGGGCCGTTAAGATTCCAGCCGAGTGAAGTCATTGGACAATGGAGGCTGGCAAGACGGATATGCATGATTTCAGAATCAGGCAGGTCCGTCTGCTCTACAAGGCTAAAAATTGAGTACATGTGCTCCAAATTTGAGTATTAGTAGAGCTGAACTACAGTTGATATCACTGATGTCAATTTTACACCAAATCGAAGGTCTTCCAAAATTGCCTAAAATACAGGGTAATGTCCTTGAAAATGAAATAACCATAGCACTAATCCAACATTACTGATAAATCCATTAAAGCTGCATTCATACACTGATGTTTTGGCCAATTTCAGCCAGTGTACAGGGAAACATTGAGCTGAGTCAGGCTACACACAAAACTTACTTAAAAGGAAAGTTCATTTTTTTAAGTGTGGTTGTGTGAGGTACATGGTGTGCCACAGTGTCACAGCTCAGTTCTCTAATGCTATATATTGCTTTACATAGTGCCAGACGTTTTGCATAATTAAAAAAATTGTGGGAGAAAACAAGCCACAAAAACAGTATGGGGTTATCACATGCTACTGACAGTTTGTTCACATTTGCTTAATTTCCGTTATTTTGGTTATGGCATGTCTGCTCGAAAACTAGTGTGCCTGAGGGTTGGACAGTCATGGGCATTCAGTGTTGTTTTTATGGCCTTGCTGCTTGCCTGTGGAGATTTCTCAAGAATCTCTGAATGTTTTGATGATATTATGGACTACAGATGCTGAAATCCACAAATTCCTTGCAATTATACATTGAAAAATGTTGTTCTTACACTGTTGGACTATTTGCTAGCGCAGTTGTTCATAAAGTGCTTGTGAATGACTTAGTCTTTCTGCGACGCTGCTTTTTAACCCAACCCTGACACCCTCTTAACCTGTTCACCTGTGGAATCTTTCAAACAGGTGTTTTTTGAGCATTCCCCAACTTTCTCAGTCTTTTGTTGCCCCTGTCCCAGAATTTTTGTAATGTGTCATTGCATTCTGTTTGTAATTATGTTTTACACAACGTCCCAACTTCATTGGAATTGAGGTTTGTAGGTTGTTCACGTGTTACTTTGATGTATCCATCACCACATCAAGTCAACATTTCATCAAAACAATGAAATGTTGGAACTCTCCTGAAGAGGCTCAAGGGTTTGGTGCAGTGTCATACTCTAAATATGTAGGCCTCTGCCCTCAGCTGCTTATTTTGTTTTTTATTAGCAGAACAAACTGTTGGACGTCTCACTAGCACTCGTCTGTTTTATCTTAATCCAGCCCGTCAGTGTTTGAAAGCCATTGGGACTCAGGGAGACACCCGGGAGAGGATTGTGCATGGGGATTTGATCCGAGGCCACCGGGGTTACATGTGATTACAGGAGCGAGGATCTTAATGAATACACGGTCTTTGGGCTGTTCGCCGTGTCTCTCTGCGGCAGAGGGAACTCTCAGAGTGCAGTGTACCTAATTATTGCTCCATGTCTCTGCCTCTACACTGCAGCTTGGGGTTTGGCCGCTTTGCTGAGGGTAAATTTAAGTGGAATTATTGAGGGAGGTGAGGGAGTGCGTTTTTAATTCACATTTCCAGGAACAGAACAGCTGGTTGCTGGTCTTTGGCAGCTCTACAGAAACTCATTTGCATCAGTGTGATATTCTTGATTTATGTGGAGGACAAAACAAAAACAAATTCTCCCCCTTTCACTCTATTAACAGGAAATTAAATTATTTTAAGAGTCGCTCCAGTAAAACAGACCTCAAGCATGTTAGCTTGGACCAAATAAACAAAAAATATGTTCAGCCCTGGTGTCAATGCTTAAAAAACCCAATTAAGCATCACGTGACTGTCCTAATATGTTTGAAAAATTAATTTAAGGACTCTATTTAGGACAAAAACAAAAGAAATAAAAAAAAATCAGCCATGGATATTTCACAATAGCTCAGACCAGCTAGCTTGCTGGCAAAGCTAACAGAATAGTACAAGGATGAGACAACAAATGTGGTCCATGGCTGAAAGTACTTTGTATATGGGATTTAGAATACCCTTTTCAAATAAACCCCTGAAAAACGTTTTGTGACGAACACATTCATACAAGATTGATAAAATGCATCTGACATTGCCCTGCTTTTGAATTTCTAAGCATTATTGTGGCTTTAAAAGCATGGATGCTAACTTACTGCTAACAAGGACTGATAAAATGGCTAATACAATCATTTCTGGTCATTAAAAAAATTACAGTCCATAGCTACGGCCGTGAGGACCAACTTTATCAGGTCATTTGATTAAAAAGAAATTCTTAAACAAGAGGTCACAACAAGACATTATACAGTAATAGCTAGATAAAAGCTCTTTATTCTTTCCAATAATTTTTAAGCTGAAAAAAATCATGAAAGATAGATTTGTCAATATAATCACAAAGAACAAGGTCCTCGCTGTTCCCTGTCATGGACCAGCCAAGATGCTGCCAAGGAAACTGGCAAAAATTGAAGAGGGTGCATGTGCAGCAACACAGATAAAAATTAGAATAGGTTGTTGTAATTTTAAAGCAGCCCTGACATTTAAATACAGAAAAATTACAGTAATTTGTTGTGGATCCACAGAAATATGAAAGTATTTCTAAGTGTTGTAAAATCAAAGTATTATACTCTTAAGTTACTACAAAATATTTTGCATTCAAAACAATTTACAGTGATTTTACATATTTTCCCACAATTTGACTGTACCTAAAATCTGAGCCTTGCATGGCTGTAAATCCAGTTGTTCTAGTGTAAAAGCATGATGCTTGTACTGATGCTGTTGTACAAAACAGCCATTTGGTAGTCGTACTACTTCTACCAAATAAAGCATTCAGTAAATGCTGCCCACTTCATTTGTTAGTAGTACGTTTTGGCAATTTTGAGAAAGTAAAAAAAAAAAAAAAAAAAAAAAAAAGATGGTCTTTGATGAAATGTTTTATTTAATTTGATCTCAATGTTCCTTTTGGGCCCTGACATTGGTCCCGACATTGCTGGAAATAAGATTATTCAGGATGTACTGTTGCCAGAAACTAAGGGAGATTGTAGAACACACTAGATTCTCAAACTACATCAAACTGAAAAACCTGACGACTAAAATTAATCAAAATTCAGCCTTTTTTTTTTTATTATTACTATCATTTAAACTATTGATTCCTGACCTTTTGTCCTTGAGGGCCCACCTCGTTGTCCCCAAGAAGAGTCTACATGCAATTTTGAGCCAAGAAAATTACAGTGAGCACGGTGGCGCAGGAAGAACTCTGGTCACTGGTTCGATCCCCAGGCCTTTCTGTGTTAAGTTTGCATGTTCCCCCCATGCACGCGTGGGTTCTCTCCGGGCACTGCGCCTTCCTCCCACAGATCAAAAACATGCTCACGAGGTTGACTGGTGACTACAAATTGCCCTTAGATATGAGTGTGAGAGTGAATGGTTGTCCATCTCTCTATGTGGCCGTGCGATTGGCTGGTGACTGGTTCAGGGTGTACCCAGCCTCTTGGGATAAGTGGTTTAGATAATAGATGGATGGAAAATTACAGTGATATGTTTTAGGTCTGTGAGAGGAAACCAGGGTAACCAAAGAAGCCCACACAGAAGAACTTGAGTCAAGTCATATTTTAAGACTGTCATGTTAAATCGTTTGGTATCATCACATCAAACCAAAACAAAGGAGCTGCTGTAGTATCAAAATCATTGATTTTAGCTGTTTGAGCAAACTTTATATTGATAAGACTTATTTGACCTACTTTAAATATATTAGATAGTTATTAATAGTTACCAAATAGTTCACAATTAGTTATTTATTTGTTTTTTTAATCTAAAAACTCTCCTTAACTTCAAACCAAGGCTTCAGAAATTATTTTCGTATCAAAAGACCACCAGTCCATGTTTTCTTCTTGGCTGTCTCAGATTTTTTGGTTTACTTTACCCTAATCTGACCTCCGTCAGACCAAATCAGTGTTCCCACCCATCTGAAATGGTTTTGACGTGACAAGTGGAGAACCCAGCAACGTCAGAGTGTCCCGGTTATTTTTGGGTCAGTTCACAGCTCTGGCACCGAGGTGTGACATACTCATGTGGAGCCTGAACTAGCACACTGCTGTGAGGGCCTCAGCTCGCTGCTGTGAAAGGTTTTCAGGCCGAGTCTTGAGTGCGACTCACCCGTATGGAAAATCACTTCCCCTATAACCCCCCTCGTTGGCGTCTTAATGTGTTGACACAGGCCTCAGAGTCACCTGAAGGGGAAACACAGAATCTCCTGACTCATTGCTCCAGTTCTTTTTCCAGGAGCATGACAACAGGCCGGGACGTCAGGGTTTGGCATTTCTCCTGTTTCTGTGTCTGCCAGAGCTCCAGGCTGGGAGCTAAATGCCATCAGAGGGGTATGATCGGCTCCGTGGTCACTGCTCCAACACTGATGTTTCCTGGATAATGTGGTGGCTTTATTTAGAAATGTGCAGGAATCAGCTTCTGGCTCAGTCTGATCTCTTTATCAGACTACGTTACAGTAAATAGGGGTGAATAAGCTGCACTTTAATACTTTATATTCATCTAAAAAGAGGGCTGTGTCCATGGCGACAAATCCTGAGATAAACAGAAGTTGACAGGCGGCCATTACAGCAATGACTTTCTCACTATTACATCGATTATTTGAATGAATGCCGACTAAGAGAGGGAACATTATTCTTCTTATTTTAACATTATTTCATGTCAAGCTTGAGAAATATGGTCCAAATTAAGACAAACCATGCTAATTAGCTATTCTAATTGATTTTTTTATCCTTTTTTTGCTCTTTTGTGATTGAATTGAGTAAAAATAGACTGAATCGCCCTTTTGGGATTAAAATATAAGTTTTAAACTTGATTTTAAAGGAGCAATGTAGTTTTGGGAGAGGGAAGAGTTTTGGTGTGCAGCACAGGTGTCTCTCCTGTTTTCCATCACCTGCTAATACACGTTTTACGCCTTATCTCTTATCATTTCATCCCTTTTGATAGATGAGAGGAGCAGTGGATGGATTCAGAAAGAGGACAAGAGAGATGGGGAAGGCATGCAGAAAAGGGGCCAGGTTTGGAGTCATGCAGGTCGCACATGTTTGTACATGAAGAGCTCAGGCCTGTGCGGTCCCACTTGCACCAAGGGGTGTGTTTGTCTTAAATTGAGGGATGGTCAGGAACAAAGTTGGCCTGCTTCTGTTTTGGAGGATGCAGAAAATGACTATGCCTTAAACCCTTGGTTCCCAACCTGGGGATAGAGGGTCTCGGGTTGTGTTGGAGGCTCTATCAGCTTTGAGGTTGTCAGTATTTTTAAACAAATATGAATTAAAACAATGATTTACCAGTTTTCTTACATGACCTAGCACATGCTTTCTTTAAGGATTTCGCAAGAAAACGCGTGTCTAGGTCTATTTTCTAACGATTTTATCTATAAAAAAATTTAAAGTTTATGCTTATTTTGTACAGCAACGTGTCACATTTTTTGGTGAAGGTCCTGGGGGGTTCGAACCTAGGGGGGGACTTTGTGGGGAAAAAGGTGAGAAACAACAGTCTTAAAATACCAAAAGCCTGGTCCAAAGTCTGTGACGCAGTGTTATTCTGCTATTAAGACGATGGACAAACACATGCTACACAGAACTTTTTCCACACTAGGATGCACAATAGCATGTGCTCTTCACAGACTAATATCAACAAATTTGTAGGTGAATTAAAATTATGTTCAAATGGATCTTCAGCACATTAAGTGCATCCAGAATCATGAAAAAAACTTCCATATTTAAAGGCTTGAATGTCACAGGATGCTAAATTCATACTCATGTTTGATATTTAATAAACTTGTCACTGATCTTCATGCAAACAAATATTGATCTAGTGTGTTATTAGTTACCAGAGAGCTTAGCTAAAGGACATCAGAAAGTGTGGGTATTGTCAGTAGATTTTGAATAATTAATTGGGTAACAGTTTTACATGTATCATACAGTGTCCAGTTGTTTCTTTGGATGGTTTTGATGTTGTTGGAATGCCTAAGAGAAATATAACTTAATCTGAGCTTCATCATATATTAAGTGAGTTTTGTGTGTTACGTGTGCTTTCTGGCACAATAATAAAAGGAAAAGAGTCAAATGATCAAACCAGAGTTCAGACTCCCTAAAAATCCAGAAAGGCAGAAAGTTCACACAGCTTTTAAAAGGAAAGAGAGCTCACGCTCTGATTGGTTAAAATTAGAATTAATGTGGTGCATTATCCACTCTCTCAGTGTTCTGTGCCTGATTTTGTTCCAGGATTGTACATCCTCTAGACAGCAGGGAGGGATCTCATATTTTTTTAACCTACTGAGATGAATATATCGAAGACCACAGTACTGAATATGTGATTATGTCTGATTCTCAGGTAATCTCGAGGTTTTCTGTGCAGTATTTTTCCCAAAACATAGCATTTTGAAGGAGTATGATTGCACCCAGAAACCATTAATAAATCATGTTAAAGCATGAAATCACAGCGGGCAGAGTAAACTCCAATGCTCTCCTGAATGTGGAGTACCACAAGGCACCATTCTCAGTTACATAACAGTTTTCCCACCATTCACTTGGCGAAGAAAAGCAAACACACAAATCACACACTGAAGGTCCAGAAGTAATTAGGAGTGAGGAAATAAGACGGCCCAGGAGCCTGTGGACGAGTGTTTCCATCATCGAGCTCCTACAAGCTCACCAGAATAACACTGAGTCAGTGGAGTTTCCCTCCGTGAGCGGTTACCCTGCTGCATAACATTTATTTAGACCATGATGGAGCACCAACACGTCACTCTGTTTTCTTTGTTCAGTGTTGTATTTCCACACTTATGAGGAGTTATTGCCACACAAGTAGATGTGGACAAATGAGGGAAACAGTGAGGTTTAAGCTGAAATATAATTATTTTCTCTCACTCACTTTAAATTATGGTTTGTTGGTTTGGTTTAGAGTTACAATGTTTGGCTGGAGGTTCAACATTAAATACATTCAGCCAACAAGGGAGGGTCTATTAAACATGTCTGTTAGGACAAACTCTGTGAAAGACAGACGTGTCATGAAAAAGATGATAAATCAATGTTTTAATATCACAAAAAAGTGTTTTTCAAGCATAATAATGTAACATTTGGTCCAATGAGGCTGCTGCTTTCTCTTAAAACATCCCAAAACCATCAGCAGTTTGCTGGTCCACAACAACAAAAAAAAAAATCTCTCAAAGTTTATTTGAAAAAGAAGAGGCAGGTCAATTAAAATAGCAATAATATGTTGCAGTGCTAAGTTAGCTTAGAATAAGTTTCCACAACATTCTTTACACTTGAAACAAAAACCTCCCACAAAAATATCACCCTGAGGTTGCTTTCAAACCTTAAGCCCTGAAGTTGCAGCACTGATTTATCACCTCTGCCAAGGATTTTTGTTTGTTAGCAAGATTACGCAAAAACTACTGGACAGATTTTGCTGAATTTTTCAGGAGATGTTGGTAATGGCCCAACTTAAAAATGATTCGATTTTGTTGGTGATCCAGATAACTGCCATTAACAATCGTTTTTGCTCAGTAACTGTCTAACTAATAATGACATCAACATGATTCTGAGTGCGAGGTGTGGGTTTTCAGGGTCAAGAAATCATATTGTGATGGTAACTTTTTCATGGAACTGTTCCTTATAGATGTAACAGCAATATGTGAGCTACCTTGGTGGAGGTTTGTGCTCTCCAAGTGCATTTTAGTTTTTTACTTGGTTTGGCTTTCATGCTGCAGTTTGTCAAGCAGACCTAAACCGTCAGATGTTGCGTTATGTAGCCACCAGCCACAAGGGGGGGCTGTAGCTTTGGTCTTTGTTCCTGCCACTTGACCAGGAAATACACAATTATCTTGGAGTATTAATGATTTTTTTCAGTTGATCTCGAAAGTTGGATTTGAACATCATGACCCCTGACAGTCACTGGGACACCATCTTTGAATTTGTTGCGACTCTGTCTGAATTTCCTACTGATACTCTGAGCTTTTAACGCTGTAAGTGACACTTGTAGAGTCAATCTTCCTGTCGTCCCCATTTAGTGGACAAGTACCAGTAGATGCCACAAGCCTACATCATAAAAACTACAGTGTAATTGTATTATTTTAATAGATGTGCTCTGTGTAGACATGCTGTCTTTATTCCAGCTAATTTTCTCCAATAATTTACAGTAAATAAATACACCAATGTTTACACTTTGCAGTGTTGATATAGAGTTAACACTTGATCAAAAGTTACACTGTTCAGTGTTACTAAGTTTTACATTTTAACTCCAAAAAGACTCAATATTTACACTTGATGAGAGTTAAAGCACCAACTCTCCAAAAAGAGTGAGAACATCAATATGGGGTGCTGAGAAGTGTAATAATTAATTGATAGTGTTAATTTGTTGATGCAGATTTTGCTGTGTTCCATCAGTTATTTTTTTTAGAGGCAATAATTGTTGCATTTAGCTGCAACATTTCACAGCTGTTAAAACCTTTAGAGTAACGTCTTTATTTTCAGTTAAAAGAAATACAAGAGAAGATCCAAAAAGGTTTCACTTTATTAATTTTTTTTAAGAATTCCTGGTATTATAAAATGGGATCTGTCAGGTTTTAATATGTGTTGCTGAAATTTAAAATTTAAACATTTTCTAATTAAATTTTGCTTTTGCTTTTAGATAAGTATTTCAAAATAGAGACCATTTTCTATTGGATTTGGTTAGATATTGTTGGTATAAACTTCAGGGACCCAGAAAATATTGCAAGACATGTTAAGGGGAAATTTTGCTTTATTTTTAATATGGTGTGCCCTGAGATTTTAGCTTGGTATTAGGTGTTCCTGAAAGAAAAGTAGTTAGAAACTACTGCTATGGACTGGTTTGGTGTTGGACTCAGAGACTGAGTATCATAGTGATCTAGACCAGCTGTGGCCTTCCTAATCATGGCTATTGATATATTAGATAAGATTAGATTAGATTATATAGACCTGTATTCATCCTTTTGGGAGACTCCCTCAGGGAAATTAAGATATTGACATTTTTCAAAAACTGGATATATCTCCCAGCCCTACACTGGAGCACAAGTCTCTTAATACTGTGGAAAAACAAACTGTTGCTTCATTTGCCACTTCTGCATTCTTCTTTTTGCGTCACATGCTGCCAGCTCATGTGCCAACCCTCCTTTTGTTCGGCTCTGAGAGACTCTGAAGTGTGAAGGACCAAATCGGGAGGGTTTCAGCGAAAGCCCTGGATAATGGTTCTGGATACTTTCAGGATAACATCTGAGAAAACAGCTTGTGGTCACTGGACTCTCCCTTTGACTCACATGTCCACTCACTTCCTGTCCACGGGGTCCCCTCCTCCATTTAACATCCACCCAGTCACCCTTCACCCCTCTCCCCCGTCCTCCTCTCTGACTCACTGAGCCAGTATCCTGTGTCACTTCAGGGTGATCACACCACCCTCCTCCTCCTCCTTCTCCTCGCAGCCCTTTCTTCAACCACCCCGCACACATCCACGCTCTCTGCTCTCAGACTGGCTCAGTGTTAAGTCCCCTGACTTACTCAGCCTCGGAGCCGAGCCCGAGCCTGCTGGGAAAGCGAGGCCGGGCGAGCCCCAACAGAATGCTAATGATGTCATTAACCTCTGGACTCCGGGGTCGGGGGGGGGAAGTGGCTCGGAGAGGCAAAGATCACGTCACTCTTCCACTTACTCATTACATGGTTGGTATTAGACATGCATTCAGGTGCTGCACAAAAACAGGCCTGTGTGGAGCCAATAAAGGAGCCTTAATATTAAATTAAAACATAATGAGGCCCTGAAGGCGCAGGTCACTAAATCCTTTGATTAATGTCTTGGTCAGGGTCCTCACGGGGTCAGAGGGGCTGTAAAAGAGTTTACAAGTGAGCAAATGTTTGGAAAATCTGAAATATTAGGCCGAAAATTAGAGGTGTTTTATTTTATTTGCGGACACATTAGGGCTGGTGATGTTATGATACAATATGCCAGACATAACTTATTTATTTATTCATTTATTTATTTATTTGCACATAGAAAGAGAAATCAAATCAAACTGAGAATAAAATTAAGTTACATGTGCAGCTGAGGTAGAAATCCAATGTGGGCTTATTTGCAAACCTCACCTTAAGAGTAAATACAGATAAAATTGACAAAAAAAAAGAAAAAAAATATTAAATAACATATTTTGCCAAAATGAAAGAATACAGTGACACAGAAAGAGAATAGCATGTCTCGAAGCTCAGATCATCTCAAACTGGTTTCTTCACTGTACTCCAGAGGCCTCCACAGTCACCAGATCTTAATCCAGTAGAGCACCTTTGGGATGTGGTGGAGCAGGAGATTCTCAGCATGGATGTGCAGGCACAAATCTGCAGCAACTGTGAGATGGTATCATGGAGATATGGAGAAACCTCTCTGAGGGATGTTTCTACATGCCACAAAGAATTAAGGCAAGAGGGTCCAGCCCGGTACTAGAAAGTTTTACCTAATTAAAGAAAAAAAAACACAAATGAAGTCTTTTATGGGTGATTTGTCTTAATTAAAGCGAGACCCTCTTATATGAAGTGTTTCCCGGCTGTAGCAGCTTGCCTCGCAGCCACCAAGGGCACATTTATTGTAAATACTTTGGCTCTTTTGCCCTTCTCCCAGATGGCTTCAAAATCCACCAGAGGGTCTTAGATGGAGCCGATGGCAGGGTGTGTGTATTAGTGTATATTAGTGTGTGTTAGTGTGTGTATTACTGTGTGTATAGTGTGTGTGTGTGTGTTGGTGGGAGACAGGGAGATAGCATGTCAGAACTTTGACATGCTCGACAGATAAAAACATCTCATAGGTAAATTGCTAAATTTATATGCACGGTGTCACAGCATCACTTTCAATATTTAGGAGGTGGGTGGGGGGGTTTGGACTGCAACTAAAAATAATGAGCCTTGCGCGGTGTTTGTGTGTATTTATGCGACCCCGTGGATTTGACTTGTCAGATTTGGGTGACAGCTCTCTGACGCGCTGACTTGGATCTGTATCGGCTCTGACAGCAGACGCTGTACAGACACACAGATTAACCTTCAGGACGCACTCGGGGCTCTGGGCTCTTTGTAGGGGAATCTCAGCTGGTAGTCTACACCCCCGCAGTCCCACAAGCTGATCAGTCCTGGATCTGATCGCTGAGGATGTTTCCAAAGAGGGAGACCAGTGCAGTGGTCAGGGAGGGTGGGGGTCTCCATCTCCTCGTCTGTTCCACATTAGGCTCTGCTAACGGGGTCATGATGTCAGCGGGCCGGGTGAACATCTGTCCTGTAAACCACACTGGGACACAAACAGCTGCATGCACGTGTGAAGATATTCATACATATGCATGAATATACATGTGTACATGTCGCGCATACTCACCTAAACAGCATAAGAAGGAGCATCGACTGTTGTGGGATCACATATAGTGTTTAGTAAACTGTTTAAAGCCTCAAGAGTGAGACTGAGATTGTCCTCATTTTTTGATTGATAATTCTTAAAAGGATACGCCACTTTTTTTTTCTTTTCCTATCTTGCCTCACTCCCAAGTCCATGACAAGCAGGTAGACACCATTCTTTCCACTGTGCATGCAAAAACAAGGAAGAGACAGGCAGAGCTTGCCCACTGCTAATTAGCTTAGCTCAAACACTGAGGGTCAATGGGTAGCGTTAGCCTGCCTCTGCCACAGATAAACTCTGCAGCAACTCTAAACGGTCCTGTGTGTTTGTAGTGACTCATTTTTTTTGCTGCATTATGTTACATTATCTATTTTTAGACTAAGATTACCACTTTATGTAATTTTCAAAAAATACATCAGAAACTAAACCGCAGGGCATGTGTGGAAAACCACCGCATACATACTTTGTTTTGTTGACCTACTTACAAGCACCTCCATACTAGTAGACAACTTTGTGTTACTGTGCTACTGGTAAAGCTTTGAGTTTTACTAATAACATTTTTTTAAGTCTGCTAGTAAGGTCTACTCATGCACTAGTGCACCAAAAACCTTTACTAGTAAAACCAAAATTTTGTTTTAAACTCAAAATATCTCACTAGCAGATCTAGAAGACATAATGCAAATGAAGCAGAAGGGATTATAACCAAATCCAGCACCCTGATGGTTGTAATATTTTAGAAAGCCAATGGGAAGCCAGAATTAGCTTTTCCTGCTCCCTTATTAGCATATAAGGCCTACCAGTAGTGCTAGTGACCATTTTCGATCTACTAGTAGTACCAGTGACACTGTTTGCTTTACTAGTAAAGTCTACTTGTGCACTAGTTAATAAATTGACTACATGTACTCCAAATTTGAGTACCAGTAGAGCTGAACTATGGTTGGAATCACTAAAAACAATTTTATGCCCAAATGGTGCTCCATACTGAATACTCACCTTATCACCAAGAGAAAGAACATTGACTGCTGTTGGATCACATACAGTATTTTGTTAGCTGAGAAAAGAGAGAGACTTCGACCTCCTTCATTTTCTGACTGATAATTGTTAAAGGTCCTGTGTCCTGCTAAATCAATTCTCTTTGATAAAGTGGGCTAAGGGGTAAGGATGGGAACTGAAAAGATTTTATTGATACCAATGCCATGTCCTCTGCTTAGGGAACTCCTAAACTGCTTAAAAGTCCTCTTCCTGCTCTTAACAGACCTCACCTTAGGAGCTCTCTTAAGAGCTAGGATTCTTTAGAAATAGCTTTTATCTTTACTAGGATCTACTCTTCACTTTTAGGGGAAATTCTGAGAAAAAAATCATGATTCCAAGAACTTTCTTAGAATTTGGCCACTAGGAGGAACTCTTCACACTAAGAATCTTTAGGAATACAGCCCGTAACGATTCACTTAATGATTTTTGTGGATTTTTTAAATTTGGGAGAAGTCTGCCTTCAGAGGCAGACTACGAAGGCAGAAGGCAGTCTGCCTTGGTAAACACTATTCACTCCTGATATTCAACGCTGTGCTGCAAAGATAAATGCTTGGTGTTTCCATCCACTAAAAATTGTGCAGTAAGTGTTTTTGTTGCAAATTAAGCCACAGTTTTGACCAATGCTCCTCCCTGTCCAGCATTATGATAGTTTTTCCTTCTTCCCCATCATTTCTGATGACTGCCTTGATTTGCAGTGCAGGAATACAAAGTGGAAGGAATCAATAAAGGAATCAATAAGCAAAAAGACTAATGATATCGATTCCTTGATGGATCTGTTATCGGTTCTCAACAGGAATTGGTTTTCGTTACCCATCCCTACTAACGGGTGAAGCTGCCCCGGGGCCATAGCTTGGACACCCCTGGAGTAGAACAAGACATGAAAGTCAAAACTGGGCCCAAGACCTCAGAAGAAGATCTTTACCAAGTTCAAATATCAGGCTTGTTTTGCTTTGACTTAAACATTAACTGACTCATTTTATGCAAATCCCCTTGCTGGTTATTTTAAAAGGTGCATTCAAAAAATTCTGATCCATTTTTTAAGCACTCTTTTAGGACTCAAAACTAAAACTACAGACACAGAGCCCAGCAGGAGGAAGAGGAAGAGGCTGCTGGTTGGTAGGAGACGAGTGGGCACTGAGCAAACAACACTCGGAGCAGGAAGTCCCTTTAGGAAGGTTTGGAGGAAGGAAGTGTGTTTGTGAGCGTGAACATGTGCAGAGGAGGTGTGGATGTAACACCACGAGTCCAGCTGACTTTGAAACCACAACACAGAGCAACAGACCCTTTTTTTCCTGCAGTATCAGGAGCAGCACACGTCCTCGAACAGGCCGAGAGCCGGCCGAGGGAAACATCTGGTTTCTCTCAGCTCCAATAACTTCACCCCGCGTATAAAAATTACAGCCACTTTGTTCATGAAAGCCTTAAACAGACGTCGTTTTCAAATGCTAATCCATATGTCGGCTTTTTTAATGTGCTGCCACTTTGAAAAGCTCAATTATATCACAGGCAAGGGCAGCGATAAGCCGAGGCAAGAGTGAATACAGCGAGGTGAAAGAGTCCATTATGACGGAACCACTTCAATATACTTTTTATTTCACCTTTCTCCCTCTCTGCTCCGAGCATGTCGGGCTGCACGGTTACATCACTTTTTCATTTGCTCTTTATTTAACACTCTTTACAAAAGTATCAATAGACAGAGGGACTTCACCTTGAACCGCAGGAATCCAACATGTTTTTAAAGAAGAGAAATGTTAAGTAGTGGATCAGAAACATTCAAACTAAAATACACATTCAGTCTTTTACTGCAGTGCATTTGCTTTAACCTCCTTTTCTCTCTATCACGACCTTAAACCTCTGAAAGACGACCTTGTACTCATTTTATCATCCACCTGTTGTGTTTCAAGAGTGTGCGTAGTTGCAGGTAGCTCATTCAGTTGTGAGAAAGACATGAAGTCCTTTCACACATGCACAAAAACCCTGATATTTCCCTTATTTTTCTGGTTGGACTTCAAATGTAACTCTTTCTTTCAAGCCACTTTCTGAAGCCCTTTTCACAGATGCCCTCCAAAAATATTGCTTTTAATTTTCAACTAAATTTGCACATCTGCTTTTATTCCAGGCAGAGGAGGCAAACTGAACTCTAATTTTGAGAAGCAGTAAATACGATTGATCTGTGTCCATCTTTTCAAGATTTATTCAAGCTTTTGTCCTTGGAGCGCCCCCTAGTAGCTTTCACACTTAAAGTTTGCCAGACTCAATTCTGTTTGGTGGTCAGATTGCAGCATTGTTTCATTTTTTACTTGGTTTGGATTTCCTTCACACTGGTCTTGACTGTAGCCTTACAAATATGTAATATAGCCTCCCATCACTACTTGGGGCTGTAGCTGCAGTCTTTGTTTCTACCATCCAGCCAGTTGTTGCACTATGATCCAGAAATACACAACCGCTTTGAGTAATGACGTTAGCCCTTTTCGAAACTGTACATTGTCCTGCTTACTGTTGTTGACTTTGAAATATAAGGCAACAAAAATGTTTGTTTTTACCGTAAAAAGAGCCATTATCACAGGAGCTGATCACATGGGCCAAGCTGCTTCTTCTTCTACTTTTTGTTCCATTGTGGGTTGCGAATATTGTAAAAAGCTCATTACTGCCACCCACTGGGCTTGAGTCAGAGCAACTATTTCTACAA
This sequence comes from Cetoscarus ocellatus, assembly GCA_037902135.1. Taxonomy (NCBI): domain Eukaryota; kingdom Metazoa; phylum Chordata; class Actinopteri; order Labriformes; family Labridae; genus Cetoscarus; species Cetoscarus ocellatus. Next base: position 106,746 of record JBAMNC010000758.1, on the reverse strand, counting down.
CATAAAAACTAAAAACACATATGTAAAAAATCCTGCCTCTTTTAATCCAGCAAATATAGCTATGTGATTCCCCCAACCCGATCATTGAGATGATTTCTGTCTCTGGTCATGATAATAAAGGTGAATGGTAGCTTAGCTAATGGCTAGCATGGGTAAATTAACATCTCTTATCAGACCTAAAGAAGCCTAACAAGTGATTTTTTCTTCCTGATTTTCCCCACTAAATACAAACATTAGAAATATGTAATGTCAATGTTACATATTTCCTTAATTTACCTTGTTTGATTGGCTGTGTAAATGAATCAATGCTAATGCTGTTATTGCTGTCAGCCTATTTGACCCCAGATCCGTTTGTACTTTGCATTGTAGGCATGGCATGCAAGGTAATCTGGTCCGGTGCTAATTTTTCCAGTAGTAGTACAACATCTTGGATTTTTTGACATACCACAGACTATATAAATGTTTGCATGCCGTACTATACCACCCCAAAATCAACTGAACTTTTCAAAAAAGTTAACCACAGTTTGTTTGGGCTGGAAAGTGTTATGCATGAAAGTGCTCAAAGTGAAGTCCCTCAGACCCTCTGAGACCCCTTGGATCCTTTGTTGGGAAAAAGGACTTATTCTGTAGTTGTGGACATATATCAGCTGAGACAGAGAAAATATGTCTTCGTTTTTTTCATTTATCCATCTATTTTCGCCAAGCCACGTGCAGGGATTGTGACAGAAGTATGCAAGCCTCCTATTTCAAGATTTTAAGCATGTTAGAGACATGTGTGAGCTTTGTTGCTCATGCTGGCAGTCTGAAAGCTCACCAAAATGAGCACACATGCACACTGGCTACGTTTACATGCAGTCATTAAACCTTTCATAACCGGAATATTAGCAATAACCCGGTTGCGTACAGCCATGTAAACACCAAAAAACCTTTTGAAAAACCGGAATATGCTCATATTCCGGTTTTTAAAAACCCGAAAATCACCCCTGGGCCACTCCTTTTCTAACCCAAATATTTGGTCATGTATACGCTGATCAGGATATCCTCATCTTAAGGAACATTAAGTTGTGTTCTGCACATGTTCTTTTCACAAGGAATCCTGGTCTTTTGAGTACAGGAAGTACTTGTTGTAACATGGCACAGCTCCGGCTCGATTTCCTAATTCTTTGCATTCTCGTCTTTCATTTATGAAGAAACTGACAAAGAATAGTGTCACGTACTGGTGGTGGGTCAGTACCAGCACCAAAGCGCAAACGAAGCTGACTGTTAGCTGCTCCGGGCCGTTCATTATCCGCCGTGCTGCTGCTGTTGTTCTTGTTGCTATTGGATACAGGAAGAAGAAGCAGAAATGACGCGCATTGTGTCATGACGTTCTCCGTGCGTCGCTGTTTCGTTCGGGATACTATGCATAGAGGAATAACCCTGTTTGCTCACGCATGTAAACGGGTTATTCTGAATGTTTCAGAAACTGGAATATTGATTTTAACCCGAATATTGACTGCATATAAACGTAGCCACTGATACTGTTGCACAGGTAGAATGCATCCAAAATAAAACATCTGCACGAGAAGACACTGTTAAGTGCTTCAAAATGAAAGATTAATCAACACAAATGAAGTTACGTCTAAAGAGCGGGAACATACACAACATACAAATGTAAAGATGATAAAAGAAAAGTTCATATCTCCAATCAATCAATCAATCAATCATTGTTTGTAAAGCGCCAATTCAAAACAAGTTTTATGTTAAGACACTTTACAATAGGGCAGGCTGAAGACAAACTCTTCATTTTATAGATACATATACACTGCCTGGCCAAAAAAAAAGGTCACACACTCAAATATTTTGTTGGACCAACTTTAGCTTTTATTACAGCATGCATTCGTTGTGGCATTGTTTCAGTAAGCTTCTGCAATGTCACAAGATTTATTTCCATCGAATGTTGCATTAATTTTTTCATCAAGAGCTTGTGTTGATGATGGGAGATCTGACTAGTATGCAAAGCCTTCTCCAGCACATCCCAAAGATTCTCTATGAGGTTAAGGTCTGGACTCTGTGGTGGCCAATCCATGTGTGAAAATGTCTCATGCTCCCTGAACCACCCTTTCACAATTTGAGCCCGATGAATCCTGGCATTGTCATCTTAGAATAGGGAAGAAAAAATCCATTGATGGAATAACCTGGTCATTCAGTACATTCAGGTAGTCAGCTGACCTCATTCTTTGGGCCATAATGTTGCTGAACCTAGACCTGACCAACTGCAGCAACCCCAGATCATAGCACTGCCCCCACAGGCTTGTACAGTAGGCACTAGGCATGATGGGTGCATCACTTCACCTGCCTCTCTTCTTACCCTGATGCTCCCATCACTCTGGAACAGGGTAAATCTCGACTCATTAGACCACATGACCTTCTTCCAGGACAGTTCTTAGTCCAATTTTAGTAGTTTCTGCAATCTCCTTAGATGTTTTCTCTTCTTGATGCATGCCAATGATTTGACCCTTTTTGAACAGACTAACATCTTTTCCACGAACACAGGATGTGTCTTTCGACATGGTTGTTTAGCTGAAAGACAATCGCCAATGCGGTAATTATCCAATAGGAGGCTTAAACCTATTTGCTTAGTTAAATCCAGGTGGTGACTTTTTTTTTGGCCAGGCAGTGTATATGCATATATACAAATGCATACATCCAACACCCAACATGACTCCATTTAGCCAATCATGAATCTCTCCATCATGGCGGCAAGAAAAAAACGTCTGTTAAGCAGCAGGAAATTTTGAATGTGGATCCCAGTCTCATGATGAACAGCAAATCCACACATTGCTGTATTGGGTGTGTGGGTGAAGGAAGGGAGGTGGGCGGAGACAAGTGGACTGAAGTAAGAACTAAAGCTAGTGACAGATCCACGGGCCAATCATAGACCTGTCGTCGTCATATTTGTCTCTGCTGAATATAAATTTATTAGAGGTTCAGGAAAGGTCCTCATGTCTGTATGATTGTAGAGATAGTTTTTTATAAAAGTATTATCAATAATATTCATAAAAAGGAAAATAATGGAATATTTACATGAACATCTTTAATGATTATAAGGTAGAGATGACTGACATTGAATAATACAACAGCATCAAATGAGAATTTATAAGTGATAAGTGATATCTGCCAAAAAAATGTTTAAAATGCACCTGAACATTTTACTAATTTACACCCTCAGTGTTTATATTTTAGCCTAGGAATTTTTCCTTATTGGGTGAAAATCTAATTCGTTCAGATTCAGTCCTTACATTAAGTTCTTAGCTTTCAGCGGTTTCCGTGCACCTTCATTGTTCGATTGAGGTCTTTTATTGTACTAAAAATCCGTTTTGTCCCATGATGTCAGCTTAAATTACCTTTAAAAACATCTATGAGCATGTGGGACCCCTTTGTGACTGATCTGCTCGTGTGTTTTAATCAAATTTCCCTTTTTAAAATAATCTGAGCTTTTTTAAAACATGCCATCACCCCTTCTGTCTTCTCTGAGGTCTGCTTTGTGCCCGTGTTTCAGTATTTCTCGCTGTTAGCTAATATCCGTCTCCCTGCTCCCTCTCCTCCCCCTCTCTCCTCCTCTCCATCTTCCACTGAAGTGAGATATTGTATTTCAGGCAGGCCATTTCTCACTGTCAGTAATGCACATCAAATCCCACAAGTAGGAGGGCTAAGAGGTTTGATCGTCCGTAATGCCTTTACCTACACTAACGGCTTAAGAGAGGAAATCACATTCAAAGTTGCCCCGGCGCTGCACCGCACATCTGTGCCTCTGCTGCCGATGGAAACCTTGTGGTTCATGAAGGCCTCAAATAGAATCCAGAGCTCCTAATCCATCTTGATCTCATTTACACACAAGTGGCAACTCTGGACTAATATTTTCCTTGATATTTCGACACGGCTGAGGCAGGAATAGCTCGCAGAGGTCCGGTTGGAGTCTGGTCCAGGTTATTTTAAGATTCTGGCTGGGTGTGCGTCCCAGGACCAAAAGTGGTGCGACCGGGCGGTGAATTTGGTGAAATGCTTTCTTTTCCGTGGAACAGAGACCGAGGAATGTGCTGCGGTGACATGAGCGCCTGTTTCCAGAGCTGGACGTCTTCCTGCCTGAGCGTATCCTCGGATGACCTCGTCTGCCTGCTGGACGCATTACTGAGGCAGTTAAAGCTGACGACACGGAGCATCTGCAGAGACGGCTTTTTAATGCAGTTATTGTTAGACATGACTTAATACAGTCCCAACCACTTAAACAGAAATAACAGGCTGAGGAAACAAACTCAGCCTCCAGGATGTCCTTGTTATTTTGGAACTTTTGTGCTTTTAATGCTCAAACATGGAGTCATTACCAACTCACCCTCCAGACCAGGAGTTTTGAGTTGTGATTTTGAGAGTTTAAGACGTGAAAAGGTCATGTTATCCTGTCTGTCCTTGTAAAAACCTGATGGAACGACTGCACATTTGTGTTTTTCATTGCCTGCTAATGTCGAACACATCCTTAAACTGTAAATTGATGCTGTAATAGCAGTCACAATAAAGATTTGTCTTAAACTTCTGGGAAGGATGTGCACCATATTTGACATCAAGCAATGAAGAGCTCTAAACCAGCCTGGTTTCATGTAATATATTATATCTACAGAGACGTGGGGACAGCAAACACATTAGACTGTAAAAGATTAGGACGAAGCCCTGTGACGTCAGCTGTTAGGAGCCTTTCAGCACTGTTGATGCCCTCATCTACTCGCAGACAGAAAGGCTGTGTTGAGAGTTAAGGCCATCTGACAAATAGCAACGACGCATTTCCAAAACTTAAATACCTCAATAAAAGGAAAACAAGTGCGATATAATAAAGAAGTCACCCCCCTTACAGTGAGAGCACATAGATGTGTTATTTATTTAGACTGAATCTTTTTGAACGAGGCTGTAAAGAAGTCTATTAAGGCTGTAAAAACTGTATTTTCCCCGTTGACAAACATTAAGGTGTCAGGTTTCTGCAGCCAGCCTCAAGTGGACACTCTGGGTACTACAGTTTTGGCACTCCCACACGGGGCCTCCATGATCAGCCCCGGAGGTCACTGCGTGGTTTAACCTTTGCTCTCTTTTGCTGTACTTGCATCCTTTTTCAGCTCCATGAGTGCTCTTGGTGCACTCCCCCACACATCAGGGTTTCTGACTGTAACTATTGAACACGGCTTCGGTGATCGGCTGTTCAACATCAATAAACACAAATTCAGGCAGTTCTTGCAAATTGAGCATGGCCTTGCAACTTTGTAAAATCACTGCAACTTTGGCCAATCATGTCCACTCTCGCTGTCTCATCCAGCTCCACACATCCTTTCAAAGACTAGAAGTCAGACTGCACACAAGAACCGCTGAAATCGCCTCCGAAAATCAGGGTATATCTATTCTGTGTATTTTTTTTTTGGTTAATTTAATGTTTCTTGAAGCACAATAAGTAGTTGCAAGCTGATCTGCTGTGGTAATGTTTAGAAAAAAAAAATAATTAAACCTCAAAACTTTGCAACTTTGGCTGCAACTTTAAAAAAAAAAAAAACTGCTGCAACAAAATAGTCCTGCACAATACTGGAGAGTAATATCATAGTCCAACTTTACTTATTTTAATTATTTTCTTACCTTCATAAGGAAGATGAATGTCTAAAAGATTCTGCATGTTGCAACTTGCTTATTTAAATTTCTTTATGCTCTTATCTATTTTAATGTCTACACCTGATATTTCTCTTATACTGTGTATAAGAGCAGCTGAAACAACCACATGTCCCCTTGGGTATTAATAAAGTATTTCTGATTCTGATTCTGATTTAATGAAATGTTTCTAAAAAAAATCACAACTTTAAAAAAAAAAAACACAAACAAAATCAGTCTTTTCTGCCCAAACTATAACAAAAAGTTGCTGCAAACTCCTGAGAGGCTATTTCAAACTGCTAAACAGAGGTTTTTTCTTGCCAATGTCACTGTGAGGATCCTGCTTGTGAAGGTTGGCCCAGTGCTTTGCTCATGGTGCATTCACGTTGGGGTTGTAAAGTGTCTTGAGATAGCACTTGTTATGAGACAGCGCTATACAAATAAAGATTGATTGGCTGATTGATTAATTGAACATGTTGAATATTTTCCTGAAGATTCAAAAACAAGGCAACTGGACTGTGTAGAGTTTGTTGGGAAGACGTTTCACTTCTCATCCAAGAAGCTTCTTGGATGAGAAGTGAAACATCTTCCCAACAAACTCTACACAGTCCAGTTGCCTTGTTTTTGAATCTTCAGGATGACCATGACCTGGATGAATGAGAATCTACACAGACATGTTGAATATTTATGATTTCAAGCTGCATCATCCATGATCCTCTTCTGAGGTGATTGTGAAGGGGTGACACCCTACAGGCTAATATTTAGGACCACCAGATAATCGGGCCTCTGCTGACTTTGGTCAGATGCCAGGATCTGAGCTGACACTTAGGGTGATTATTTTGTACTGTGTGCCCCACTTCACTGATATGTGACAGACTTTTTCTGTACATTGTTTAGGAAATAAGAAAAGTTGCAGCTTTGGTTTCCATCAAAAGAGTAACATGACTGTTGTTGCACATCCTGCGATGCTCAGCCCTGATTTCCACCAATCAGGCCACAACAAAACCTGCCGCCCTCTTGGCCCAACGTTGTCCTTTCACTCTGCAGCTACAGCATACCTCACTGAGACATCCAGCTGCTGGGGTGAAGTTCAGCTTTTATGATATAGATTATTCTCTCTCATTGGCTTGATGGTTCGTTTGACTTTAAACATGACCTCTGTTTGCTCCTGCTCTCCATAAAAATGAATGGAAAACATGTTTGAGCACACTCGGAGCTCCAGACTGCAGACAAACCTCCACACTCCGACTGTGTTACATAAAACCTCTGCACACTCTCCCCCTGACCTCCTGACTGAGCGTTTTCGTGGGTGAAAACATCTTCTAACTTCATCAGAACAGGAGCTCACGTCCTCCACACAGCGCTGCCAGCTGCTCTCCTCCTCAAACACCTCCAACCCTCTCGCACCAGAGCGCCGCCGTGCACTAGATGGCACTGTTTACAACGGAACGGCCCGCTCCAGAGCTGCAGAGCAAACACCCTCTCACAATCACTGATTTACAAGGCTTCCACTAATCTAATAAATGAGATTGTGCATTATACAGTTTGTAATTGCACAACCACAATAAACACGGTTAACAATGCACATCAGCTCGCATTTCCACAGCTGTTACTGCATTAGATGAGCCGAGATATGAAACAAGATATCAGACGAGGAGATCAATGTGAAACAAGGAGACGATAAGATCACTCACGGGTTTTTTCTGCTCTTTAATGGCTCATAATGTCATTAAACGTGACTGCCATTATTTGCAAATACATTTAGCAGCTCTGTGGGGGCTGTTTAATGAAAAGTGCAGTCTTATCGTGCGCTGATGGCGTTTGTATAAGCTGGAGATTTCCCAGCGTCCTCCTGCTCCCTCAGCCTCTTCTGTTTGTCAGTTTTGTCTCTAACTTTTCTGCGTCATACTCCTGGATGTCTTTGTGTCTCGGCCCGCGGGCAGGTTTCTGACAGCAGGGTTTCTCCGGTTAAAGCTTCCTCAAGCATCAAAAACAGGCGTGCGGAGAGACAGGCGTCGTCACATTATGCGAGGCCCCTTCCCCTCCTCGGCTTTGATTGAGGGTAGTGATCCAAAACTGATGCGGAGACGAGCTGCAGCTCATCTCTTGTCAGCGGCGGATGTTCTCCACAGGCGAGACGGGCGAGCGGCGATGACAATGTTGGATACGCTCGGTGGGCTCTGACATCCTGCTGCACACGTAGACGCGGGCGGTGATATCTCACTCAGCGTTTCCTTTTGTCTTTAAGAGGAGCTGACGCAGAGGAGGATGTAGATTGGACTCGGATGTGGGTTTACTTTGGGCTTTTGAGGAATTTTTAAACTTTCTGCTTGTTACTTTTATCCAATTATTCCTCATTATGTCCTGTTTCCAGCAGTGCAGCTCGTGTGTGCAGAATTAAAAACCCTAAAATCTCTGATATTCCCTCATAAAATCAGGCTGTATTCATATATCTCCTTAACTCTGAATATTTTTGGCTTTATTAAAGAAAATGAGGCTGTATGTGAGTACACGCCCAAGACTCAGAGGGCAATAGCCTTTTAAAGATGTCAGTTATTTTTACAGAATTCCCATCTTTTCCTTCTCAGGGTCACAGGGGGCTGAAGCCTATCCTAGATGACAGCAGGAGACAGGCAGAGTACACCCTGAACTGGTTGCCAGCCACTTACAGGGCCGACATAGTGAGACAGAAAACAGTTCAAACACACACTTAGGGCAATTAAGGTCGTTTTCATCCTAAAGTTCAAGGCTCAGGTGATTTCAGGGGCAAAGTTGCAGCATTTTAATTTCTTTTTTCTTTCACAACTTGCCAGGTGGACCAAAGTCTGACAAATGTTTTGTAATATAGCCACCAGCCACTAGTTGGGGCTATCACTGCTCTCTTTCCATCTGACTCATTGTTGCACTAAAACACAACCGGCTTTGAGTAACAACAGCTCCAAGTAGTTTGGAGGTTTTCTGTCAAAAAATAAAGATCAAACTACTTGTAGGCATTTAGTGACACTTGCATATTGACACAAGCAATGTGTTATCAACCTGTTAAGAGAACCAGAGGCTGGTGGTGCTAGCAATGCTTACAATGTTAACCAATCAATCAATCAAACTTTATTTGTATAGCACTTTTCATACAACATGTGTAGCACAAAGTGCTTTACATAAATAGAGAATGAGAGAGTATGTGCAAAATAAACTTAAATAACAACAATAAGAACAAACAAACTCAATTTAAGCAAATAATAATAATTAAAAATATGTATGTAAGTAAATACAGAACTGTGTGTGTGAGAGCAAGGAACTGTGGATAATAATAATAATCAAACTGACTTGATATTGTCAGTTAATGCTATGTTAGCTTGCTTACCGTTGGAAGATTCACCTTAATTTATGACTCAACTCACTGCTTTTGGGTTCGCTTGCCTTTTTTGATTTGGATGGCTTTCACACTTGCTGCAATTCGCTTGAAAGTGAACCAGAGCTCCACCCATTTCTCAACCTGTTTTCAAACTATTTGTCCAATTTTAGCAGCCTGCAGAACTTGATATTTCATGTTGGGTGAGTTGGTAATACTGGTAAGAACCAGTGTCCCCACTTTACCTATTCATGCAATTTAGTTGCTATTGATTGGTTGACTAACCTTGCTAAGCTGATGGATTTGCAAGATTCCCTGTCTTGATTCTTTAGCGTCCTTTTAAGGACAAAGAGGCAGAAGTACAAACCTGGTCTAGTCATGCAAAGAGTAAGAAGCAACCTTAAGCCTCTGACTAGTTCAAAATGAATATGACAGACAGACATGGAAGTGAAACATATCCCATGGATCCAAGAAACAATCCACCTGTTGTGTCAAGGGTTTTTGATTGGCAACTTTAAGGGCCCTATTTTGACAGTGTAAAAAGCATCGTCGAAAGTGCATGACATAAATTTTGGCTTTGTTAGTCTGTAATTTGCTAATCTGATGGCACAAAGGCTCCTTGCAAAGCCAGGCGGGAGGCATAAATAGGATGGATTATGAAAGATGAGTCAGACTCTTCCACATTAGCTAAAAGATAAGCCTCATTAACCATTAAAATCTTTAAACAATTATTTTCTCATTTTCCTGCAGGAATCCTCAACATTGTTCTCTACTGCATGTGAAACATTCATTGGACAGCCTGTTTTATTATCTGTGAGCACATTTATAGGTGACATTCATTAGTATGTATACAAGTATTATGAAGTTAGTTCAGCGTTGCAGGAAAATCTTTTATTTTGTGTTTTGCTTATTTCTGTGAGTATTACACATGATGAAGCGCATGGGAATAGCGCACTTAGGAGCTCTGCAAAAAGCCACATTGGGTCTCCGCTCTCTTTAAAATTTTAAAGCAGAAATGTGCTGCTGTGCATCCAATGTGAGGATGGCAGGCTCAGCAAAGAGTGTGATTTGATCTTGTACAGCAGAATAGTAAAAACACTCCAAAGACTTTAGACCAGGTAGGAGTGCCGTCAATTTCCTTGTCCATAAGTTAGGAACACACCAGCTTTGCTCCTGGTCAACTGCTGTTTTAACAGCATGAGTATAAGGTGTGAAAATGACAGCTGCATCAAGAGCAAAGTTGAGAAGACACCTTTGCTGCGCTCCAAAATGCTTTGCACTGGGCTTACGATAGGGCCCTAAAGGTGAGGTAGATTATTTGTAGCCCTGTATTGCTGTAAACCTACCAAACTGCTGGACCGCTTGGTGAAAATGCACCAGTCATCCATTGTAGGGACAGATATGAATTGTCAGCTCCTCACAAAAAGCTGTTTTAGCTCCCATTCTGTTGAAATTGAACTCTTAAAGGAAGTCAAATGAAAGACTTTGGTTGTGTAACTTTGGGTTCCAATTAAAGAAGCTCTGGAAGAGTTGCTAAATTCCTGTCTTATATAAAGGACCACGCAATCCTTCAGCGGAGGTTGAAACACTTAAAAATCACCAGAATTGTTGGTAACAAGAATTTCATGGCGTCCATAAACTCTGATAAAGTGACAGAAAAGATTTGTTTAACTTGATGTGAATTCTCACAAATGACCTCCAGGGATTCTTCATCAGTCAGAGTTATTCCATACCCTCAGTTTTGTCACATTTTGGCGCGTTACCCTGACGTGACCTTCTGTTTGAAGTCTGCTAGAAATCCGACATGAGATTTGACTTCCTCCAGAGCCAATAAAAGGCAGTATTTATCCTGCTGAGCCTCATTTATAGCTGCACCATGAACCCGAGGTCACATATTCATAAACTGGCCATCTGCGTGAAATATGTATGACTTAAGAGCTGCTGCGTTTACTGTCTGCAAGGTGTCATCTCCATGTGTCAAACCCACCCACTTAAACGAAACACGCCGCCGTGTAACGGGCCGATTGGCATGTCTCGCAGCTCCGCAGTGCCAGAGAGACGAGACGTTTCTTATGGACTGTGTCGAAGGCTGAGTGTCCTCACAGGGCTGCTGGCTTCTTTCAGAGCTGGAGCAGAAGCAGGATGAGCTCCTGAGGCTCTCCCAGCACTGATGTTTATTTGGCTTTAGCTGTAACGAAACACTTTAAAGTTAAAACCCTTTGTCAATGAAATTCAGTGGTGCTTCTGATCAGTGATGGTCTAAATCAGCGGTATCCAAGCTTTTTAATGGAAGGCCACATACAGACAAATACAAGGATAACATTACACACTGTAATGCAACTTAAAGGGATCATTCAGTATTGTTTTTTTCTTTTAAGTGGGTTGCTGGAGGCCCTTGGCACTACTAAATATGATCACCACTGAAGCATCCGGCCAGCTCTGCCCCTGAGGGGGGGTAGCTGGGTATGGACTCTAGACGATGCATAATAACACTTGTGCAACAGAAAGCCTCATATTACCACACTGGATTTTCAAACTAAAAGCCATTCAATGCACGCTCTTCCCACGTATGGATCCTGGGTGGTTCGTAGCATTATGTGGTGCCACAGTAAGCCTTGTAATCACCCCACTACGATGGTAAAACTACACAAAAACTATTTTGGCTCAACTAGAGGCTACGGTATGATTTTTTTACAGAGTTTCACTTGTCCTGGACAAGCCCTGGTGTTTGAACTATTATGCAATTCAACGTTCCAGCTACTTATCCTTCCATCAGTGATGCACTGCTCTCCTCTCATCACCTGGTCAGTAAGCAGCAAAACTAATAGACCCCCACTCCATAAGTGGGTACACACATAAAGATTATCAGGCTGTTTTAATCCCGACTTTCCCCCTTCCCGACCAAGGACGGCAAACTCCAGATTATGTTATGTTTTGTAAGATTATCCTGTAAGATTATCCTGTGGTCTGAGGTGTGTTGAGAGTGAATTTGTCCTGATAATCGGCTCTGACACGGGTCAGGCCGACAATCATAAATATTAAACTTGTTCAATATTTATAACCAAAAATCTTCATGTGTGGGGAAACCCGATGACTCCTGAGTCATGACTCTGTGAATTCTGATGTGAAACGAAATTTAGCCAATCAAGAAGTGAGCTGACTGAGGAACAAGGAAGCAGGCGTAAATACAAACAAGCATGGCCGACCTGAAACATAACGGTGGACCTCAAAAATGGAGGGCCAGCTCACGTTTTCATTCTGTCTTAATTATTTTTTCCACAGTCTTTTCCTCTTTTCAATTCTGGATTTTTCTGTCAAAAATAGTCCCAAGACCACCATCATTTTCTCTTCTCAAATGTCCTCTTCCATGTTGCCAGTTGTGTCTTCCGGTTGTTGCTATGTTTCCTCTTCTTCTTTTTGTTAGATCACGTTTGATCAGATTTCTGTCTTGAAGGACTAGATTCTAGATCGGTGGTGGGACAGAATGGTTCTGTGTGTGGTGGGCTGTGTTTAGATTGTCAGAGCACACCACACACAGTACGATCAAAACTGTTCAATGGCTGATTTTTTTATCTTCGTGTGTGGGGTGATAAATCCTTATGTTTTTACAACCCCTTACTGAAACAAATCTAATTGTATCAGGACAGATTTTCATTGCGTGACATGGTCCTTTGCCAACTTTACCCTGGTCAAGGAGAAGCGTCTTTACAAAGTCCCACTTGTGACAACAATGGGCATGAGGGGTCATGGGCTCAAAGTTCATGTATCGACCTGAAAATGAGAAATAATTGTTTAAAGACAACAGGCAGCTTGTGCTCTGTCCTGCTCCTCAGTTTCAACATCAGCTTATCCATCCCTCACTCTTCCCGTGACTTGATCTGCAAAGGTTCTTCCTGCTTTGACTCCATTTCTTAAAAAAAAACCTCCTGTACCACCCGACCCCAGTTTTAGTATAGTTGTTGTTTCTTTTGGAGACAAACAACCTGACCAGCTGTTGAGAGGAGAGCATATATAACCCCTACATCACATCACAACATAGTTCTAAACACTGGGGCTTTGTCGAGGAAAAGTGAAACACTGTAAAGAATCTTATCGTAGCATCTAGTCGAGCCTCCGTAAGAAACAACACTAACTTCACCAAAACTGGTTGATTATGACTCAAGTGATGACGACATGCCTTTAGTCGTGGGTATGAGAGGAGTGCACAGATGAAGAACTTTTGCAGATGTTGAAAGAGTGATGGAGAAACTGTTGTGGAAACCAAGGAGCAGGACAGATCATAAGCCGCCTGGTGGTGCAGATGCATGAACTTTGAGCCCATGACCCCTCAGGTCCATTGCTGTCACAAGTGGGACTTCATAAAGACATTTCTCCTGGACCTTTCTGCTCCTGGTGGGTAAAACAGAGTCTACAAACATGATGTTCTGAAGTTGCAGAGGTGATGTCCATATTTAAAACATATCAAAACAACAGGACAAGGGTAGTAAAGGCCCATGTCACACAATGGAAATCTGTACTGATGCTATTAGATTTGTCTCAATATGGAGGGGGTCAGTTAGTTTCACCACTTACTGACCCCTCTGCGGCACTCTGAGCTGATCAGCTGATGAGAGGAGAGCAGGGTGTTGCTGGTGGAAGGATTAGCTTGTACGTTGACTCACAACAATTATTTAAACAGTGTGGCTTTGTCGAGGAAAAGTGGAACGCTGTTATGAATCTTAACATAGCGTCTAGTCAAGCTAACAGTTTCTGCAGTTTTACCCTAATAGTGGGGTAGAGTCCATACACAAGGAGAGCATAACCATTGACTGGCTTTTATTCTAATAATGATAATAATAATAATAATAATAAAAAACTTTAGTTATATAGCACTTTAAAAAACAGAGGTTTACAAAGTGCTTTGACAACAGGCAGGAACATAAAGACAGTAAAGCACATGAGCTCAAACACAAAGGAAAAACAACCGAAAGAGGTCAATTAAAATCAAAGAACATTAAAGACATACACAAACATGTCATAAGAACCCAGACAATACAAGAACCCTGCTACATAAAATGAGACCAAGAGGACCACGGTAAAAGCTAAAAACAAAACAAATATAAAAAGACAATAATAAAATAATAGAATAGCGATAATAAAAAAGAGATAGAACAATAAAACAACAAGCTTAAAAGTTTTCTATAAAAAGATTAAGAGTATAATATAAGGTGAAGCAAAATTAAAACAATCTGAATTATAAGTAAATAAAGACAGCAGTCCATTAGCAAAGCATAGAAGAAGTCAATAAAGACAAAGGAGCTAGAATGATAAAAACAATACAAACAGATAAAGGGGTTGAAAAAAGAGTAAAACACAAATAAAAGGCTAAAAAAAGACTAAAACACAGAGAAAGAAAGAAGACAAAAGACTATTAAAGACAACATCACATCACATTGAAAGAAATAATCACAAATTTACTGTTTGCCCAGAAAAATAGTGACTGTAGCAAGGCCTGAAGGCATGAAGAAGTGAGTTGACACATCTTATCCCTCCTTTTAGCCCTTTGTGAACACATTTTCTGATATTCCTAAGTAGATGCACTGCAGCCAAAGCCCTGATGTTAAGTAACACTTTAATGAACATGATTTTTCCCGCTCTTTAACCAAACTTTCCTCCCCAGCTTCTGTCTCTCAGTCCTTGTGGTTTCTCCATCTGTGGCCCTGCGAGTGCTTTTGTCTGCACTTTTCTTTCTGAGGATCCTCGGCTGTAGCACATGTTGAGATCATTAATTTCAAACCCTGCCAAAACCGCTTCCCACACACATGCATGGCATTCATTCCTCTCTCCCCTCTTCCTTCTCCAGCTCTGTGTCGCGAGTAATCCTGTTCCTCTTCCACTGAATCAAAATCACCATGTGGCTTTGTTACGGCAGGCACAAGCTGGAGCCCAGAGCTGGATTTCTATTGCCTTAAAAATGTGTAGCTCGAACAGGTTTGTGCATAAAAAAAGAGAAAGAAAGAAAAGAAAAGGCGAGGGGTGAGGATTTATGCAGCAGCCCTGGCAGAATCCCTTGTTACACCTAACATCGCACAAACCTGCAGCGTTTCAAAGCAGTGGCAGATATGAAATATTCAACAGCCCGTATTACTATTACAACACAGAGGAGAGTGAAAAAACCCAACCATGGTCTCACTGCACACTTTTAATTCCAAAAAAACTTGATGATTATTGGTTCAAATGGGGCGCTCGCTCCACAGCAGGAGCTGGAACTGCGGCTGCATCTTTAACAAGGATCTCCGAAAAGATTCTCCAGGGTGAGGAGAGAGAGCGAGCGAGCGTTCACTGCTGGTATGTGTGTGCAGACAGCTCCCTGGCATTGCTAACGCCCGCCGGTCTGAGCAGAGCCGAGCTGGAAGCCGAGCTCAAAGCCCTTCACCTTCACAGCCGGGCTGGCACGGAGCGGCGGGCGCAGCGGCTGGCAGAGCGCGATGTTTATCACACAAAGGCACGATCAAAGAGCGCTGGTATCTGGCTGCACCACTTTCATCTGGGTTCCCACAGCTGACAGTAGCATCCGTGGGGGGCTCTCCTCTCCTCTTTCTCCCCCTTTAATGGTCTCTGCCTCTCCCTCGCTATCCGCTCTCCCTCTCTAACATTTATCACTGCAGATAAGGAGACTTTATGTGAGATTCCTTCGCCAAAGAAATTTCTCCTCTAATCAATGATGGCTTTAGGAGCGGCCTGGGATCAGGCGTTCCTACTGAGGAGGAGGAGGGAGGGATCTCGCAAACTTTCCCTTCAGTGTTTATGTTAAGGCTCCCAAAAGGCCAATCAGAGTCCGCCTCTGCTGCGTATTTACAGCCAGACAATCAGATAATCAAACCATAAAATCTTTCCATCATCTCGTCATTTTATTTGACCAGGCTTATTTTTTTCTCTTTGCAGGTTTAGAGAATTATTGATGTTTTTCCTTCTGTGCACCTGCAAGAGGTTGCATAGCTCTGCAGGATAGTGCTAAGTAACACAGCAAGAAGGTTTTAGGTTCAAATCCTCATCAGAGAGCATTTCAGGTTGTTTGAAATCACAAAACCTGGGTATAATCTATACATGTCAGCCCAGTTTGTTGGCAGGATTTCGAGCATGTCAAGAAGTTATACTTTTGAAATTATGTTATGAGCTGCAGGTTTTTCAGGTTTTAGGCAACAAATTAGGCAGTGGGATGATGATAGAGTCTTCATATCAAAAACAAGAATGTGCCATTTTTACATGTCAAACTAGAAAAGCACTCAGACAGTGCAGACCTCCTCCAAGCAGCTCAGTTCAGCAGTGACTTTTCCACAACCCCTGTAAAAGATACAATTCTAGATCACCAGATCCAGAATAGAGCCAGGATCCAGACCAAACTCAGCACATACATGGAGGTTGTTATCCTGTATGAACACAAGTTTTGGGAACATCACTTAATATTTTTATTTTATATGATTATTGAATGTTGTCAAAGGGATTTCCCATTATAAAGTTCAGCGTTTTCTTTGTGATGTCAATCTGGATCAGATCCAGATGAACTTTACCTTGATGGCAGAGACATAGATCCCATACTACCCTGTAAAATTGGAAGCTAATAGGTTATAAAATGGCAGAGATATGTTTTTTTAAAATTCCGCCCAATGTTAACTTATGGGATTTTTTTTTTAATTTTGGGAATTTTTTGCATCCAGACAAATATACATATCACCACCAAATCTTATCATTTTTAAGTTGGGCTATTACCAACATCTCCTGTAAAATTGGAAGCTAATAGGTTATAAAATGGCAGAGATATGTTTTTTTAAAATTCCGCCCAATGTTAACTTATGGGATTTTTTTTTTAATTTTGGGAATTTTTTGCATCCAGACAAATATACATATCACCACCAAATCTTATCATTTTTAAGTTGGGCTATTACCAACATCTCCTGAAAATTTCAGCAAAATTTGTCCAGTAGTTTTGTGTAATCTTGCTAACAAACAAACAAATACTCAAACATACACCGGCAAAAACATACCCTCCTTTAGGGAGGTAATTATGTTATAAGCTCCAGGTTTTCAGGTTTTAAATAACAAATTAGGGAGTGGAATGATGAAAGAGTCTTTACATCAAAAAACAGAGAGCAGTTTTTACATGTCTAATAAAAAAGTTAGGGCTTTTTTTTTGTTTTATTAAAATTTTAAAGTCGACTGTTCTCAGTATGTAATCAGTAAATTGAAACTGCATTACATGAACTTTTAGGCATCCACATTTGGTCTGGGATGCATCAGAATCTCCAAGAAGGAGGTGGAAAATGTTGCTGAGGGGACTTCTGGGTCGACTTGCTTTGCCTACTGCCACCGTGGCCTGGCCACAGAAAACCGAACCAAATGGATGGATGGACATATTGGCTGATCTTCTCTGCTAATCATAACCATAACGACCAAGCTATGTTGGAAAAGCCCATGACTTTCCTGAATTATTATGGAAACACAGGCACGAGCACCAGCCCTCTGGGTCATAAGAACATTTCCAGCAGAAAGTCTTGAAGCCTCTAGGCTTGTCATTCTTTCCACTACCGCATACATGAAGCCCCAAACACACTCTGGAATGAAATACGTCCTAACAGCTGACACACAAAACAAGAAAATTTGTGTCACTGTCGTTAATTTTAATTGCAGATATAAAGAAATTGCCAAGACTAATTTAACGAGAGCTGGAAAGACAGCGAGAAATGGAGCTATGTTTTGACCACGAGGGCTCTGACAGCTCCAGCCTGAAGTTTGACATTTGATATTCAGCCTCCATGTTCTTCGACAGAAACAGAGAAAGGCGTTGTATCTGAAGGAGGCAGAGCTGCTGTGGTGGAAAGATCCCCGTGAAATGAGATATTTATCATTCCCTGACTGTATACCTTCACTCTGTGATTCAGACGAGCTCCACCAGGAGACACTTTACTCGCCCACTCTGCTGAAGCGGCATTAGACATTCGCCGCCTCGCCCCGTCATCCCGCTCTGCCCCAGACGAAATGAAACTCCAACAAATGGCTTCGGTGGTCACATCAAACTGCCTTGTCCTGGTGAAAAACGTCTGCTCCTCGGCGTACGGCACAAACCTCTGTCAGGAAGCCCCCCCTCGGTGTGTTTGGAGTGTGTGGCTCCTGTTGTTGCGATCAATCCCAATTTAACAGACACCGGCTCAAAGTCAACCTTCAGGGAGCCATGAAAGCTGACAGGTGAGGACTCACTGCCGTCTCCACGATTCACATCAAAGACTCGGCAACACGGCGGCTCCGGGAGAAGACAAGCACTTTTAGAAAGAACAAAGAGACTGGGAGAGAGGAGAGTGGGACGAGGGATGGCCGAGAGGATGAATACCAAAAGGGCATGAATACTAAAAATGTTCCATCTGCCAAGTGCAGATTTTGGAGAATTCAGACTCAGTGTTACACGAATTAAAAATGACGGAAGCCATATGAAAAATTAGTTTGACAAAGACCTCCAGCTTTACGAAGAATCTCCGAGACTCTCCCTCAATGCTCAAAAACAGGCTGGGTGTCCCAATTAGAAGTCCAAATAATCAATCAATCAATCAATCTTTATTTGTATAGCGCCAATTCATAACAAGTGTTATCTCAAGACACTTTACAATACAGCACAAAGCTCTTCATATTAAGGATACACATATATGCATAGATACATATATACATATATAAAATACACATATACATATATATACAAATATATACATCCAACACCCAACATGAATCCATATAGCCAATCATGAATCCCTCCATCATGGCGGCAAGAAAAAACCTTCTGTTAAGCAGCAGGAAATCTTGAATGTGGACCCCAGTCTCATGATGAACAGCAAATCCACACGATGCTGTGTTGGGTGTGTGGGCAAAGGGAGGGAGGTAAGTGGAGACAAGTGGACTAAAGTAAGAACTAAAGCTAGTGACAGATCAATGGACCAATCACAGACTTGTCATCGTTAAATTTGTTTCTGCTGCAAACAAATGTATTAGTTTATTAATCATGAGTAGTATGATTTATAATAAAAACACTGCTGCATTCATTGATTTGTAAAATATAGTTTTAGCAGTCAATTAACCCTTTTAACACTAAGCCACTTCCTTTTTTTGTAATAATGAATCTAAAACCTCAACCCTGCCAAGCACAACCAAGCAAAAGACTTCTTTTATTCCAGGACAGTTTTAGTTACAGAATATACATGCTGTATTGATGTCAGAGTTATTATCTCCACCAAGGAGGTTATGTTTTTGCTGGTGTTTGTTTGTTTGTTTGGAGATGTTGGTAATGTGTGATATGTGAGCTACCTTGGTGGTTTGCACTCTCCGAGTGCTTTCTAGTTCATTGTTTATTGATTGGAAACTACTTTCTATAAAACAAGAGGAGAAGAAAATAAGAGCATCCATTTGGTCAATCAGATAGAGAGGAAGTTGTCAAAATAAAGGTCTAAAAACATCATTGCTGAATTTTTACTAAAGAGAATATGATGGAACTTTTAGTAATTATGGATTTGTTGCTTCGGATCCACAAATACATCGATCCTTTATCTGTACTACTCATCCCTTTCGGGATCGCCAGGGCTGGAGGCTATCCCAGCTAATAGTGGGTGAGAGGCAGGGTACGCCCTAAACGGGTCGCCAGCCAATCACAGGGCCACATAGAGAGACCGACAACCATTCAAGCTCACATTCATACTTAAGGGCAATTTAGGCTGGAGTGCCTGAGGAGAACCTGCAAACATGCAAACTCCACGCAGGAAGGCCGTCTCGCCAAGCTCCTATCAGCATCAGGTCTGGAGCTCTCCTGTTGTTGTACTTGGTTTTGCTGCGTTTCTGCTCTTGCAGGTATTTTCCTCTTATTGAACTGCATCGAGCCGTTGTGGGCCGTTTGCTCTCGTCGGCCACCTTAGGCTCAGGATTACCCCTGCTTGTTCAACCATTGCAGTTATTTTTGTGCAGCAGCAGACAGAAAAGAGTGAGGATGACTGACAAAAGCTGTAGAAAAGTTGCAGGATTTGGACAAAAGTACAAGGCTGTGCAGAATTTGGGAGGACTGGCTGAACTTGCATTAATAGTTGCGATGGTGAAACCTCCTGAAGGGACTGTGTGATGCTGAAGCCTGATCTTTTATCAGTATTGTCAGAGGCAGGTTTGTAGAGGCAGGTTTGATAAACCGCTGTGGTCGGCACGTATCTTCATATCTGTCTCATCTCATGTGACTGTTTCACAGTAAGAGCCGTCTCATGTTCCTCGTGTTGAAAGCTTTTAATGTGAAGGATCAGCTTAACTTTGGCTGTAACTGAATCCAGCTCTGACACACCTTACAATCAATATTTATATGATCAGGCTGAAATTAAAGATCATTGATGCTGTGGGACATTTACTCACTACTTCCTTTAAATCTTTGGCACAGATGTTATCGTGAAGATCTTTTTAATGGCTGAAAAGTCGATTTCTCTCTTAGGAAGTCCATCAGTTTATTCTTTTATTATTTTATATGAATATTTACATCACTGTGTTTAATAGGGCGGCCTGGAAATGCCGTAAAGCCCGCTCAGACTGAATTAGGTCACTTACCGTACATCTTTTAACGGCACTCATAACAGAGCAGTTATTTTTCCGCCTCCATAAAAACCTCTGGAAAGCTCTGTGCACTCACAGCCCCAGCGCTCTCACTTTTTTATTGTCTACCAGCTGTTGGAAAAGTTTACACTCTGAAGGAGAAGACGAGAGGAGCGCAGGAGTCCTCCGAGGATCGTTTTGGTACGGCTTGAGCAGTTTAAGCCGTCTCCTCGGCTGTTTGTAGCAGGTGTGCATCCTTTTGAGGCGCTCACCTTAATTCAACTTCCTGAAAATGAAAAAAAAAAAAAAAAAGACAGGAAAGAATAATAATCATGTAGAGAAATGCGAGCACTGTTTTCACGGCTTTGGAAGTTTCAGGTTTCATTTTCTTGTTTCCACATGCTCCACGTCTGCACACTGTGGTGAACAAGCTGTGAAACACTTTCTGCTGCTGAGAGCAGAGTTAAAATACAAAATAACAACAGGTATGAAAGTAGAGTGAGATGTTTTAACTCAGAACTTGTCACGACAGCAGCTTGGTCTAGGTCAAGGATCATCAACTGAAGAATGATAACTTCATTATTTCAGTACCAAGCTACTAACTGGACACAACAGACTGGCCCTTCAATGTACTTCACTAGTCTTTTCAGGCCAAAGAGAGTGTTAGGGAATGGGCAGAACCTTTCAAAAGCATGCCCGGCAGGTGATTGGATGATCCTTCTGTTGATGTTGCAGCGTAAAGTACAAAAGCCACTTTGTAGAACAAACTCACCAAAACACATCAGAAGTGGAATGTAAATCTCCCTCAATGTTTTGTTTTTCATTTAATAAAGAAATATGTTCCAGATCTGAAAAAACTGCTACTGCACATGTTAGCATCTATGCTAATCTCTGTACAAGGGGTGATTTCCTGCTGTTGTCACACTCTTAGCTCTTCCTCTTCTTGCTCTAAAGGATAAGCATCGTTATTGGACCAAGCACAATTGTTGTATATTGGAGCTTGGCAGGATGGATCTGCTAATTATAGACATTAATTCAGGCGGATCCAACTCTACAGCAAATTCCTACCATTTTAAGTTCATCTTGATTTGTTTGGTTATAATGCATGAAGAACCTCGACCTTTTCAAGCATAGAGTTTAAGACATCTGTTTAGTCAGTGGACTGACAGGAAGTTGACTCTTTCTTTTAGTTTTATAATAGAGGCTTAATAACCAGTGTTGTCAGATTTTTCTACAAAAATGAGCAACCAGGCCAATAAAAACAAGCCCAAAACAAGCAAGCTATTCTTTTTCTAATGTGATATTTTACTTTTTTTTTTTTTTTTTAAAGCGAAATCTACATAAAGCATGTTTTTATTTTCATCTACATTTCATTTCAATTTCACTGTGGCATTTTTTCTTATTTGTCCCTTAATTTACTTCTTCAACATCCTTTTGTTTGGAGGTGGAACATCCTTTGCTTTATACAGAAGTGAAGGGAGGGGCTCCTGTTATTTATGACTCTGTTATCACTCAACAGTCTGTCTAACCTTGATTTTTGTAACCAAACAGACATAGTCAGGCTTTTATCTAAGGTTTATGTTGATCCTCTACAGCTTTATTATGGAGAAAACAGTAATAACTTCATCAGAAATAAACTTTACTCTGGCTAAAAGGATTTCTTTTTGGTGGAAACATAATTTTTGCCCCTCTTTATGCAGTAAAATTTACATTTGTGTAAAAATAGTTTGTGTAACTTCTGAATGGAGTTTATATTGGTAGTAGAGTGTGCATCAGATCCCTCCTGGGTTTGGGGGCACAACAAGCCCAAATGAACTGCACTTTTGGAACAAGCCCAAAAAAAACGCAGTCTGCAACTGCCAATATTTACAAGCAACTTTTCAAAAAGGAAGCCCAAAGTTGCTTATAACAAGCAGACCTGGCAACTATTCTAATTACATTGCTGCTATGTTTGGAGAAAATGTGATAAAAATATCATGAATAACAGATTTTTGCTGTGGATCACCAAATACAACATTTAAAGGAATGCTTCACATAGCTTCTGAAAGGGATATATTTGTCCTGAAGCCCTCTGTAGATTAACAAAAGAGCTTCCAGCATGTAGGTGATACCACTAAGGGGCGCTGGGAGGATTAAATTGGATGTCCTCAACCCAACATGGTGGCTGCAAATGCACCAAACGCCAATATAGAAGCTAACGGTTCAATTAAAAGAGCTCCACTGAAAGTCATTAGAGCCGAGCTAATTAGCAGTCCAATCAAAGAAATGCCGTTTCTCTGCTCACGTTTATCTTTGATTTGTCTGCATGTGACCGTGAGATCTTAACCTGAACACCTTCAAATGGAGCACAGGCCACGGGGGGTCAATAGTGAGGTGTCGCGTGATATCCGTCTCATCTGATTGGCTGTTTTTTTCGAACAGCCTGGTTTCTATCTCTGGGTCTGGTCCAATCATTAAAGGCCAGTATCTCTGGAGCAGGAAGTAAAGATTGGAACCATTTAGATCGGTGGCAGATCTGCTTAATGCTGCTCATCGATCGCTTTTCCCCCTTTTAAAAACAAATGGACAACTCTGACGCTCCAAATGGCCCTTTTCCCAATTACAGGCTTGGGTGGCTTTCAATCCTCCTGCAGAAACATTGGGGCTGCAGATAACCGCCGAGCAGCCTGCGTGTGATCCTGCGAACTTAAACACACAAAACACACGCTTATGTGCGGCTGGAGAAATGAATCATACATTTTTTAGTCTGTTCCATTAAAATCTTTCTTTGAGCCGGTCTAACTTTGTTGTTTTTGTATCAGTAATCTGATCAAAATGAGGATTAATCTTCTTCGCGCTCTCTGGTTTTAATAGAGAATAATTCATGATGGGATGTGGAGAATTGAATCCTAACATGCTGCACTGTTTTAACATTTTCCCATGGTTCCTGGACCTTATAGGCCGTATAGAGGCCTCGTTTGAGGCTGCAAATCCAGTCCCTGTTCTGATATGTGTGGTCTTTGAGGGGGTTTATTAAAAAATGAAACTATTTCAGTGTTTTTGTTCATACATTCAGCATCAGGAGTATCGACCCACTGATCAAATTTAAAACAAACCAACCGAGTTTTTCATCTGTGGTCTATTTGTCTAAAATATAAAATCTTTCAGTGCACTTCCTTTTGACATCATAAAAACATTATCTTATTGCCCATGATGCCTTACCTCTTCCTAGGGATAGGAAGGTGTAGGTACCAGTTGAATATATGGAGTGGGAGGGCTTTGCAAAAAGCTGCTGTGTGATTGGCCAGTCTATTAGCCTTCAAAACCTGGCTATTGATGCCCTTTCTGTCATTGTTTTGTCGCTACGCTCTGAGCACTCTCTTGAAAATAGTTCAGCTTCTGAGAGAGTGCCTCGCTTGCCAATGTCACTTCTCCCTCACTGACCAATCAAAATAAAGACGGGGTGACACTTATGCGGTTTGCTTCATACACAGGAATGGCGGAGGTGAAAATGAGCTGACTCGTGCTTACGAAGGAAATTTCTCCTGGTCTTCTGCTTTTTTCTTGGCTGGATATAGTTTTTTTTAACTTTGTTTTTATGTTTTCTGGGTGATATTTTGGTGAATTAAAGAAAGTAAAATGCGTACAGCTCAATTTTGAATGGCCTTACAGGTGTTACCGAGATTTGGACGTCCACTCAAGCTACCTGGCAATCTCGTGGTGGCAAGAGGCGGTCTTAATCTGTTTTCCCAAGATCTTGACTTATTAATCACACTATGCTAGGCTAGTAAAGCAGGTTTCCCCATGAAAATGTGCTGATATCTTGAGATACAACTACAAAAGCACTCAGAGAGCACAGACCTCCGCCAAGCAGCTCACTTTAAGCAGTGGCATTTCTACAACCCCTGTAAAAGATACAATCCTGAATCACCAGATTCAGAATAGAGCCAGGATCCAGACCAAACTCAGCCCATACATGGAGGTTGTTATCCTGTATGAACACAACATGTTTTGGGAGCACCACTTAATATTTTGGTTTTATATGAATTACTGAATGTCATCAATGGGATTTCCCATTATAGAGTTCAGTGGTTTTTTTGTGATGTCAGTCTGGATCAGATCCAGATCAATCAATCAATCAGTCAAACTTAATTTATATTGCACTTTTCATACAAAAAATGTTGCACAAAGTGCTTTACAAACAGACAGATAAATTAAAATAAAATTAAAGGAAGTATGACCCAAATCAACTCCACCCAACCAGCAATCTGTACACAGTAATGGTAAAATGCATCATAATTAAAAGACAATGGTAGAACAGGAACATTGTTGCAAGAAATTTACCTTGATGATAGAGACATGGACTCCATATTATCCTGAAAATTGGAAGCAAAATCTGTTAAAAAATGGCAGAGATATGATTATTTAAAAAATTCGCCCAATGTTAACTTATGAGATTTTTAGAAATTTGGGGAATTTTTTGCATCCAAACAAACAAACATTTCACCACCAAAATCTAATCATTTCTAAGTTAGGCCATTACCAACATCTCCTGAAAATTCCAGCTAAATCAGTCCAGTAGTTTTTGTGTAATCTTGGTAGAAAACAAACATACGCTGTCAAAAACATGGCAGACCTTGGCAGAGGTAACATTAACTTCATGGATTGACCCTGAATGTTCTACGTGCTGCACCTTTAAACTCCATCACTGTGTTCTTTATCTTGGACAAGCAGCAGAATGGTAAGACGTGATGATGAAGGAGACGAAGAGCTCTTATGGTGAGCAGATGTGGGGGAACTCCCTCACTGCTCCTTCGCCTGAAGCCACACACACGCCCACACACACATATAGTACATACTGTTACACATTCGCCGGCAAAACAATCATTTGGAGTAAATTCCTGGGATGGCTGAGATGGCTGCGGTGACAGGACAGCCAAAACTGGAGAAACCAAACAAGATACTGAAGTGCTCGATAGTAAACAACCGCAGTGAGGAAGAGGGATTTTTATACTCTGTGGTTTTGTAGGAATGTTCCTCTCTTTATGGGGCAGGAGCATTTAGAGAAGAGGCTTGATTTATCCCCCCTCCGTGCAGGACAGAGAGCCCTATTTGACATGAAGCAGCTGCCTCTTACAAAAAGACGCTATCGGTCAATGGGCCGGACTTTAGTCACACCGACAGAGCGAGGAGTGATGAGCGAGGGGCCTCCATTCTCCTGTCAGGGAGGTGGTCTTACATAACGGCATCAAACCGCTCACTCCCATCTGTGCTCTGATTTACAGGCTCACAGGAGGATCTCAGTGGAAGGTAAATTTGATTACACAGAGCAGAGGCCCCCGAGCGTGACGTTCTCCAGGCCGAGTGGACCAGGATTTAATGCAGGAGTTTGAAAGTTTGGGAGCTGGTTTCTGACAAAAACACTGAGAAACTTGAAATCACAAACTTGTTTTATAAATGCTGCAAGATTATTTGATGTGGATGAACTCAAAAATCTGTATAAATCAGCCCTGATTCCACAGATGATTTAATCACTTTTGTTGCTTCTAAAGATATTTGGTGCAAACAAGATAGCCCTCAACCAGCAAGGTCTTATTTTGACAGGGAATGTGCAAGAGTGCACATCTCTTTAAACAGGTTTAAATCAAACTATGAACCCAAAAGTAAATAAACATGATGTAATAGATACAAAGATCTATGCAAATGCACTTATAGCGAAGATCAGAAACAAAAAACTGTGATCCTTCTATCAGCACATTTCATTTATTCTGTTTGATTAGTTTGAATCTTTATTGGTTCACATTCTGGCCATGTTTACACCATTTGGATGCAGCCATTTAAATTTTACCCACTCCTCTTGACTGAGTCTTGACTGGAACATGCAAAGGCCTGCCCACCGTCGTGACTGTAATAAGATCCCCCACAATGACGTGACCAACACGTAGTGACTGGTTAGCGCTAATGCTACTCCAATAAGGTCAAAGGTTGAAATCCATTGGATGTGTTTTTGTGAGGGAGGCACCATCTCATGGAAACACCCTGCAGCTGCATCAAATAAGCATGTTCACGGTGGAATTAAGCGCTCTGGAACTTGGCTGGTGATCAGCTGGAGTTCGACATGCATTTGGCTGGAAGGGGAAAATTGAAGCAGCTGCATCTGTACATATGGAAAGTGCACTGGTAATACCATCCTGTACATAGTTGCTAAAGGGCAGTGGTCCTCAAACTTTCTATACCACAGTTCAATTTTATGTAACACAATTTAGTTGCAAACCGTCTTTCTTGGAGGAGTGAGGGTTGGACGAAGAATTCATCAAACAAACGCTCGTGTTGTTCACAGTTTAACTCAGCATTACACAGGATCAGAGGAAGGCATGGACTTATTTCTAAATCCCAAATAAAAGGACATTAATGAGCACTCACCCTGGTTTTATCAGCTGCTTAAGCTGGCTAAAGGGCACCTGATGACATGGTAATTAAAATGCTCCAGCTTTTGAAAGTGAAGGAAAATGCTGGTCATGCAGAATGAAGCACTAATAAGCCCTCAGTATTGTCTAATAAGCACCTAGTAAACTATTATTGAGAATGCCAATAAGCAGGTTTTACACACTATTTTAAGGTCATACTTAGAGGCAAATATGACCTTAAAATAGTGTGTTACTATATATAGATAGATAGTTGGATAGACAGATAATATATATACAATTTATAAAACAACAGTGATACAGTTATTGGTCAGATTTTTGTCATTTTGATCCATAGTGAAAATGACATCTCACCTACTGACTGTTGGCCAATCAGATGTGCCTAATTTCTTTCTTTTTTTAACAATATTTTTATATATATTTAGCTCAACAAAGTGCTGAATCAATGACATTGTACAAGAAAAAATAACAAGAACAGAATAAACTAAACGATGCCAGATCATCAGCACACCCCCACCCACATCGTTAGTTTATTTTTGATTGATTAATTACTCATTTATTTATTAATCTATACTGTTACACTGTTTCTTTTTATTTATTTATGATCATTTAGTTTTTTTGTTATTATTTGTAGTGTGTGTGTTTGTGTGTTTGTGGTTTTGTTTCCCACTGTTGTAATTTAGATTTATATTTCTGTGCATACTTTGTAATTTTACCCTTTTTTTTTCCATTTTCTGTATTATTTTTTTCTACTTTACACAAGCTTCTTCTCTTTTTCTTTCTGTTCACTGTGTTTGCTATATCTTTGTAACTTTTAGTTTCTTTTATTGTATCTTGTCTTTTTGTAAAATGTTGATAAGTAACAGAAAAATTTGAATAAAAACAGTTAAATAAGAAACTGAACACTTCTTACCAGTGTTTCTGTCTGATTGGTATTCCTCTCAATAAATCGAACTTGAACCATCTCTTATTTCAAAGATCTGTACTTTTATCAGAGGAGGTCTCAGTTTTTAGTCTCTAACTGATCTCTAAAGCGTATCAGGAAAGACGGACGTCCTTACGTCCTGTAGTTAAATCCCTGATGCCGTGATTCCTGCTAATCATGTTTTAAATAACAGAACCAGAGCGGTTATGCTGCAATTGACCAGATATTTGACTCCAATTATTCAGTCCTCTCCTCACCCGCTGGATTCTGATTACTCGCACTAACCTGCAGAGTAGCACCCTTGTCTAGCGTCCTTGGCACAAATCCATACACACAATCACATTAGCCACACTCATCCAGTTGGCGAGCACCCTGCACGCTGCGACATACAGTATGTAAACATCTGGTCAATAGACCTTTCACCCTCCTGCGTTGTAAAACCATTAACCTCTTTACAGTCGCTCTCAGCCCCTCTTTATTGTCCGCCGCTTCCATCATTATTCACTCCACAAACAGGCGTTATTAGTCAGAAGCCCTCTGCAGGCTGGATTAGCTCTGGAGGCTCTCATTATCCTTCGATTCAACCACCTTGATTACTTTCAATTGGCGTGAACACCTCATTTTCAGCATAATCTAATTCAATATCGTCTCATTTAGGGGCCGATGGAAGGACACCCCGGGTAATTTGCTCGGTCGGGGGATTGCTCTGGGATTAAATGTTTGTCTTGCAGAGTAATGATGATGTGTTGAAAATATGAGCTTGTATTAATTTTATGTCCGCTCGCAGACGGGTAGAGGGAGCGGGGGTGTCGAGGCAGGTCTGTGCAGGTTGCATACCTACGTGCTCTGATCGCAGACATACCTAACGTGACCTGGTAGGACTCTGTGACTCATTTCACCCCGGGCGGCTCTGCGCTCTGTGACGAGGGCTGAAAGAATGTAAACAAGTCCTCCGCCTGTGCAGATCTGGACTATTATCTGAGGACTGCTGCAGAGATTTACAGGCGCTGACGAGCGTTTGTTCACTGACAGAAAAGAGCACAAAGAGACGAGAGTTTGAGGAGGTGAAAAAAATCTGAATATGTCAGATTTAGTCAAAAACGTTTGAATGTTAAACCAAAAAAACTGAAAGATAAACAAAACCTGAACACATTTCAGCTAACAGCCTTTGTCTCAGGCTCAAGATCAGGCCAGCACAGTAGTGGTGTTGCCAGATTTTTCTACTGAAATAAGCAACCAGGTTGATCTAAACAAACCCAAAACAAGCGACCTCCAGCTACTGTTTTTTATAACGTGATATATTACTTTTGGTTTTAAAGAGAAATCTACATAAAGCATGTTTTTATTTTCATCCACATTACGCTTCAATCTCACAGTGACATTTTTTCTTATTTGTCCCTTAATTTACTTATTCAACATCCTTGTCTTTATACAGAAGTGAAGAGAGGGGCTCCTGTTATTTATAACTCTATTATCACTAAACAGTCTGTCTAACATTGATTTTTGTAACCAAACAGACATAGTCAGGCTTTTATCTAAGTTTTATGTTGATCCTCTACAGCTTTATTATGGAGAAAACTGTAACAGCGACATTAGAAATACATTTAATTCTGGCTAAAAGGATTTTTTTTTTGGTGGAAACATACTTTTTGCCCCTCTTTTTATGGTAAAATTTACATTTTTAGAGAGGGAGAAAATAGTATGTGTATCTCCTGAATTGAATTTATATTGGTGGAAGAGTTTGCATCAGATCCCTCCTGGGTTCGGGGGCACAACAAGCCCAAATGGGCGACTGCACATTTAGAACAAGCCCAAAAAATACAACCTGCAACTGCCAATATTTACAAGCAACTTTTCAGAAAAAAGAAGCCCAAAGTCCCTTGAATACCTGGCAACTTTGGTTCATTGATAGAAAAGAGCACAAAAAGATGAGAGTTTGAGCAGGATTAAAAATCTGATGATTTTGTCAAAATGTTTTGATGTTAAACCTCAAAAACTTAAAGATTAACCAAACCTGAATACATTTATTTCGGCTTACAGCCTTTGTTTCAGGCTGTCTTTTCCTGTTACTATTTTGCTCAAGATCAGGGCAGCACAGTGGTTCAGCAAGTGCATCACAGCAAGAAGACTGCCGGTTCAACTCCCAATGTGGACCAAAGTCCTAATAATGGCTGCTGTAGAGGATCAGAAGCCCCTCAGCCAAAACTCTGGGTTTGGTTTCTCTTAAAATTCCTCCTCCATCCTGACTCAGCTCGTCTCCTCTCTGACATTGGAAGAATAAACAGAGTAACAGTGCAGAAAACAACCCTCCATCATGTTTACTCCGCTCGCCGACCTCCCTCGAAGGTGTTTAGAGAAAGTGATGGCCGTCTTGTTCACAGGAGACAAGAAAGGTGACTATCTGTCAGCACCATCTAATGTCTCCCGTGCTCGGGATGTCCAGTGGTCTGAGTCCAACTCGAGTCCCCTGAGGTCAATCTGTCTCGCAGACAGCTGCTGCAAACACAGATCAGTCCTGAGGCTAAAGACGTCCGTGTCTACAAGCCGGCCGGATCACTTAACTGATTACGCCGATTTAACTGTTTTAGAGACGGGCCGAGCTGATCCCCCGAGCTGATAGGAGGGCGTCTTCACTACGGCTGGAATTCATCAATACAGAATAAGTGGATTAATCTGATATTCAGGAAACTTTCAAGGCTCTATGCTCTTTATTTTGGAGTTTTAAGGTGGTCTGTATGATCTTTATAGCTCCTGTAGGTATGTGTCAGGGGATTTTATTTGTCTGATTGTGTTACTGAGACTTTTTTTTTAACAAATTTTATTGTTCATGCTCCTGGGTTGCCCTCATTGCAGTTATTTTTAAACAACACCCTTACTATGTCTATGAAGAAGACAAAGAGCCTGTTTTTATTTTGCTCCTACCCATATAGACCATAGACCTACCACTGTGACCTAATACAGTTGTTGCATCATCAGTTCAAGCTCACTGGATCATCAAAGCAGAGCATAGTAGCTGGAATGAATGTAGAGTTGTTGACAATGTGGCTCTCAGTATGCTGAACTTACCAAAGTGTAAACCAATTAAAGTGGACTGGGTCCTTGTGGAGAAGGGAGCCTTAGAGAGGCAGGAGCCCCAACAGAGCATTTAAAACAGAGAGAGAATACAGCTGGATCAGGGGCACTCAGTCTGTGAAAACTAGAGAGTTTTTTGTACAGTAATGATTGTGAACACACTCTTAGTCATTAAAATTTAATATACGTGGTTTGATTGGAAGGATGTTGTCGATAATGGTAATCAACATAAGAAAGAATCCAGCAAAGCCATGTGTTGTACAGTTTAGTGCATTCTGTCTCAGCCAAACTTTAGATCAACCTACTGATAGATTGGGAGGCCAAGACAAGTGGGAATATAAAGCCTTCTGACCAAAAGTGGCTCTGTGCCGACTTGTGGCTCTGTCAATCTTGTCTCTAGTTTTCTACAAATGAAAATCCACAATATAAAAACCCGTCCAATATTTATAAAATCGCCCCCTGTAGTGAGAAACTTTATCAAATATCCAGAC
This sequence comes from Cetoscarus ocellatus, assembly GCA_037902135.1. Lineage (NCBI taxonomy): Eukaryota > Metazoa > Chordata > Actinopteri > Labriformes > Labridae > Cetoscarus > Cetoscarus ocellatus. The sequence goes on along the minus strand of JBAMNC010000758.1, from coordinate 75,267 downwards.
TAAGGCCAATTGTTGGAACAATCATGTAAATTTTACCTTTTCCTGCAGCCAGCCTCACACTTGAGGAACTGCAGTTGTTGGCACTTCCACACTGGCTTCATTTACCAGCTTTGAGGTTCCTGCTTGATAATGTGAAGTGTGAAATGGGCAGCATGTGCCTCACAGCAAGAAAGTTCAATCCCTGTGTCAGTCAGGGCCTTTCTGTGTGGAGTTTGGATGTTCTCCCCGTGCTTGTGTGGGTTCTCTCGGCACTCCAGTTTCCTCCCACAGACCAAAAACATGCTCATTAGCTTACTTGGTGAATCCAAATTAGGTATGAGTATGAGCATGAATGGTTGTCTGTCCCTCTCTGTGGCCCTTTGATTGGCTGGTGGCTGGTTCAGGGTGTACCCTGCCTCTCACCCAATGTCAGGTGGGATAGGCTCCAGCCCCTGGGACCCCGGAAGGGATTACATTGTTGTTTGACATCACCTTTTAAGACGAGTAGTGCGCAGACTTTATTTGCCAAATACAATCAAGGACAGCAACCTGCTGGAAAGTGGTCCAGATTTTCACCTTCTGACATAAAACCTTTCTGCTTAAAATCTTTGTGGTTGCTGACATTAAAATCTTCTGTCCAAGTTACTTATTTTAACATTGAAAAGTACGCTGGTCAGTAAGGGGAAATGGCCTACAACAGCCCAATGCAGTTCAAGAAGAGGAGAATGGCTTCAAGAACAGAAACAAAACCAAAGGTCAGAAAGAAATACACACATGGAAATGTGCAGTAAGAATAAATGCAATTGCGCTAGAGCAGAAACGCAGCATAATCAAGTACAACAATGGAAGTGCTCCAGGCCTGCAGAGGGCAGCAACAGTGTACAGTATAATAATACTTCAATCCCTTATAACCAAATGTTAAGATATGTTTGTAAAAACTTTACATCACCTCGCAAAGCTGTAACTTCAGTCCAAGTCAGGCCTGCTGCTGATTTAAACACTGAACCATGAATCAGGTGTTCTTGCTCTCTCATCGCCACAGCGCCCCCTGCAGGCTTGGATCTCTTCTGTTGTTGTACTTGGTTATGTTGTGTTTCTGCTCTTGCAGGTGTTTCAGGGTTTGGATTAGTTTGGGCTTTGTTTTGTGTCTAACTTGCAGCACTTTATTTCATTTGCTCTGCACCACCGTGTTTGTATTTTGTTCTGATGTTTGGTTGTGTTCCTGTTCTTGAATCTCTTCTGCCCTCAGCCAATATAATACAGTGTCAAAAAGGTGTGAAAACAGATTTCTCTTAAATCACCTGTAAGTCTGAAATAATAACAGTAATGAGTTATTCTTTGGAGGAATAACGTCTCACCTGGAGCTCAGTCAGCAGCCCCTCTAAGAGGAGCCTCACACCAGGTCACCATAACAGCCGGTACTTCCTGATAGACATAAGACAGAGTCACTAATTTACTCTCCTCTGAGACCTTCTCAGCTCGTCTGTGGATTCAGATCTTTAAATCCTCTCCATCTCCATCTCTCTGCTTCTCCACATTTACTCTCTGCTCTGCGTGTCCACCCAGACCGAGCACTATGAAGGATTACTCTCCCCCGAGTGTAATCCAATCAGAAAAAAGCAGGAACTGATTCCTTATCTTTGTAAGATGCTGCATTTCCCCTCATCTCAGAGAACACACAGGCAGCATTATCACTCATTTGATTACAGGGAGTAAAAATGGACACAGAGCTGCAGCTTCTGCCTCCAGAGGCCTGAGTTTTACACTGAAATCCAATTGAAGGAGGTACCTTCTGTATTTGTTTAAGATTTAGGAATAATTAACTGGGCTAAAAGCTGTTACGGCTGCAGAATAGGATTACCCCGGACATCGAGGGTTCTTTAAATTCAGGGCGATCTCAGATAGAGAGCACCTTTTTCCTTCCACTTCAGTTTTATATGCAATTACACAAACACATCTGCGTAAGGAAATGTTGTAAAGTCAGCTGACATATGGCTTTAAGATGTTTTTATACTGTATGTGCACTCTGAGGTCCCACACAAACACACACACAAAAACACACAGCTTGCCCGGGGCAGCGGCGGCGGCGTGCTAACAGATGTTGGTCACAGAGGACAGCTGATCCTGTGAACTGACTGCACGGTGAACATGTGTTTCTCTGGCGTCCAGATGGAGGAAACACATGTAGACCCACACAACGCTGACCAATGAAAACACTGAGAGCTGCTAAAACCCAAATACAGTTTATGCTAACAAGGTTATTGTCAATTCATAGTTTTAAAGGCCCTCTCTAACAACAAATATGTTAACATGGGTGTTAATAATAGGAATAAAGCCTGATCTGAATGTTAACACATCAGTCTGAGGATTCTGAGCTGATCGGGTCTTTTTAGATTTCTATTCTTCTAATAATGTCTTCATGATCAGGGTTGGAGTGCTCTTTCTGTGCATTTGTTTGTCTTTTGGCTTTCTAAATAGAGAGGACAGTGAGTAGCATTAGAAATTGGACTACTGCCTTGCTTCACTGAGGAACCGTAGGGCTTCTGTAAGGAGAAGAGGGGATTTACCACTCTTTATTGGGTCCTACCCACATGTTTAGCTGTGCCGTTAAGGCTTTCCAAATAAACAAAATACAATACCAACTGGTAAAATCAAAGGGGATAAATAATTAACCAAAATAATTTCCTCAAACTTTTTGGAGGAGTGCATTTACTGGTGCCAAAGATCGCCAGCAACCCCACCTTTAAAACCCTGAGCTTTCCCTTCAAGGATGATCAAAACCTCAGCTAAAGTAGTATACTTGAAGTTCATTTTATTAAGTATACTTTAGCATAAGTATAAGCATAGCAAGTATACTACAACCATGTACTTGTCGTGTACTAGAACGTAAACTAATTTAATACTCTTTGGGACTAAATTGGAACAGAATACTTTAAGTATACTTTATAAGGTCATTTTTAAGTTTACAACACTTTCAAGTACAGTATATAACAAGTACACCCATCTATATACTATTAGTGTACTAGGTATCAACTTCTAGTCCACATTTTAGTTTACTGAAGGATACTTTAGGTATACTTTACTATTTTGTACTATTTTACAAGTTTACTTGTTGTTATACTTTAAATATACTTGTACATTTGCTTAGCATATTACTTGTAGCATACTATTCATATACTTGAAATATACTCAAGTATTCTTAAAGTTAACTCATACTGTATGTACACTATCTGCAATGTATTTACAAAATCACAAGACAGAATGTTGAGAACAAGTTTAATATATTTAACAATTTAAAATACAGTGTATTTAAAGATACCTGTTTAAATCATTAAAGATGTGCATTTCAGAAACAAAGACCCTCTATAAAATCAAGTCCTCCTTTGTTTATAAATGAAAGGAAAAATTGCACATCTGCATGTAAAAATGTAAACATAATAGTCTCTCCAACGTCAAGTCCTTCTTTGTCAAAAATGGTAAAGGAAAAAGTGCACTTGCTTTTAAACATGTGAACAAAATAGTGCCTCCAAATGAGAACTGAAGTCCTTCCTTATAAAAAAAAAAAAAAAGGTTAAAGAAAAGTGAACCTCTTTGGAACCAAAAGGAAATAACTCGATAGAAACAAAAAAACACTATTTTTATGACTTCTTTTCAGTTATTTGCTTGGCAGTAAAAAGTATACTAAAGTACAATTTTAAGTTTTAGTATTTAAGTGTAAGTGTAAGTCTAAGTGTTAATGTACCTAGTCTAAGACTTTTCATCATACTTTTCAGTATAGGCCAAGTATACTTCACTATACTATACTTAAGTATATCACATATAGTATAAAAAAATAAACTTTAAGCATACTGCCTCAGGTTAAGTATAAAATAAGTATACTTGTAGTACACTTGAATAAACTACCTTTTGCTAAGGGAATTCAAGAGACCAACTTTAAGCACAGTAAAATGGATGTTACTCCAGATCTAAAATGAAAATATCTTCCTGTATAAACATCAGGAGCATTTCCCCAACATCTACATCTTCTCCTGTTTCCGTGACTAACTCATTCTCAGAGCCTTGAAACATTTTGTTTCTCACTGCTGACAAATTGACTTTGAGAGGCTGTAACATGAGAAAGCGACAGACGTTTGAGCACAGTCCTCCGTCCTGCATTTGACCCACAGCTCTGTAGTTTCTAATGTCAGCCTGTCTTCCTGCAGCCGTCTCTTTGTGCTGAAGTGTCCTGAACGATGCCCGCTGTAATTGCTGAGAGGTAATTGCACTGGCAGGTTACAGCGTGGCTTCAGCTCCCTTGAGCCGCACCCTGATCCCTGCATGAGGTTGTGATTAGCCACCATCTCTTCACATTAACGCTGAGGGCTTTTGGCCAGTAATTGTCATGTTAGAACGCTCTCTTGGTCAGAGCGAGTGTTTGAATGAAGCCGGCTCGGTTTGGAATTGACCAGACTGTTAGCGCTTGTTCCTGCAGTGAAATGTGACAGTCGAGTGTGCATGTGATGCTCAATTTGCACCATCCAGGCCAGGAAAGGAGTGTTTTCCCTGCAAATGTGTCCATAGCTCAGAGGCCAAACAGCTTCGGAGTGACACCCAGCAGCCGTGAGACTTTATGGAGTGTAACATTAAAGCAGCGGGGATCAATCATGCGCTCGTCTGAGTGAGACAGTAACTGCCGAGAGCTTGGGCCGAGGCAGAGGTTGAGAACAAATAAAGGCAAACAGAGCTGCGAGGAGCGTGTTTGTGTTGTATATCACACTGTAAATGCTGCAGTGAAGAGCTCCATCTCTTTGCTTAAACTGGCAGGAGCCGGCATTGATCATACTCGGCGTCCTGGTGGTGATGCTCCTGCAGACAGATGGAGAAGAGGGGAGCGAATGGCCTTTCATTTGAGCATGCTCAGAAATGCATATGCTCAGCGGCCTCTTGATGGTACTTCAGAGACTAGACAGTTTTGCTCAGATTGCTCCAGGATGGGGCACTTAGCATCGCTTTTGCAGAATCGGGGTTTTATTTTGTCACAAGCCGAGGTCACGGCGAGGGGAGAAGAAGCATTTTGTTTACATGGTAAATAATTTCCCCGAAGTGGTTTAAAAAGCGTCCGCAGTCGGATCTGCAGATGAATGGAGAGGGTTTTTGTTTCGTGTCCCCGTTTGGCATTCTTCGGTTCTCCATTTAGAGGGATTTTCAGCCGAGCGGGGATAATGGAGCATCAGTGGGGAGCCCAGGAGGAAGGATTTAGATGTGTTTGAATTGACTCAGACATTTTGTTAAGTGTCATTGTGCACGGCCCGTTTATCCCGCTCCACTCCTCCTCCCCTCTTTTCATTCATAACCACTCTGCCGTCTCTTTCAGCCGGAGTTATAGACTGGATTTGTATGCCTACTAGGGCCGGGAAAATGGACGGAAACTCACATCTTGATAATTTATAGTTAACATTAATTTAGGGATACCTAGCTCCATTTTGTTCTGTTCAGTAACAACAAATGGTGATCACAAATCAAAATTATGAGCAACTGTGATGATTTTAATACCTGTGACAGTAAAGGCAATCATGGATCTGTTTTTGTTTGCTTGTAAAAGTGAAAAACTGCAACCAAATTCTCACTGAATGAATTGGGGAGACAGAAGAGGAGCTAAGGTGTCAAAAGCCTTAAACATGACACATTCAGAAATACTGGGCCCAATCATATAGCTGGCCAGGCCCAGATTTAAAATGCATGAGGCCCCTGGACCATTAGTCTTGGAGGCCCCCCAAGGCCCCAAAGCTTTAATGCTTTTATGTGCTAAAGATTTGGACTCATGGTGTGTCACTTGCTTCCTCTTTAAGTCTAAATGTGCGATGCTGTGTTTTCAGTCTGATGTTAAACACTGACATATTATTTCTATATGATGTAGGTTTAAGTTTTAAGAAATTGCTTTTTACATGACCAAATAATGTGCAATGGAGTTTCAAATTTATATAGATATATAGCCATGTATTTTTAAAAAATACTGAGAGGAAAGGGGGCAAACATTTTCTAAAATTTTACAGTAAAAGTGTGGGAACCACTGGCCCTGTCACACTAAACAGTACAAGCACATACCACCTCCACCAATAAATCTGTATGATTTAGATTATCACTTTTAGGAAATTAGGGTAAAATGTACATATTTAATGGAACTGTGAGTCATTTGCAGAATTAATTTTATTAACCTATTCACCAATAATGTCTAGCTTTAATCTTGGCTTTGTCACTGTGACAACGTGTCATGTGAGATCTACATTTTAGAAAGTTTGATAATTTTTTTTAATAAATGATGAATGAAATTAAGAGGTTTTGTAAATAGGATTAGGTTATATCAAGTTATTATTATACTGTTGGTATCCTTAACGTGCCTTTAACAACAATTCCTACAGACAGGATTCAGAGTGATCATTGCAGGATGCTTTTAGGATGTTGTCCTCACTCTATGAGATCAACTATTGCATACAAACAGCGTTAAATACAGAATGAGAAAGGAACTTTTTTAGTGCCATCAGTTAGACCTCTAACATCACTGATCTGACTGTAACAGTCTCTCTGGACAGCCTAATGTCGGCTTTTCGTGCACTAATTCATTTTACTACCTTATATCAGATTACCTGATTATACACAGACGTCACACTGTTTACATGTATGTGATGGAGAGGAGGAGACGGAGGACGATGACGCATGGACATTACTGTTGAGCACATCACAGCTATTTATACCAGACTGCAGATTATAGATTATAGTGATCTTTACACTGTTTAATAGGTAAAACAAATTATGTTAGGACCGATGTCGTGTTAATTTTCACCAAATCTTCCCATGCGTAGTTGTAATCCCTCCATTATCCATATGCGCTCATCGTCTTCCTTTCTAAAGAAAAATCCAGGAAAGAAATTAAATTACTGGAGAAACACCAGTCTGTGCTGATTCGATTCTGTCTGACAACAGACTAAAACGTGACTTTTTGGGACCTTTTCAGACAGGAGAACATGCTTGTGTAGAAGTTTTTGTCATATTTCACCTAAAAAATGGACTTATGAGCATTTCTTTTTACCTCAGGTCAGATTTTTTAAAATATGCTAAAAAGTGCCTTTTTGGGACCTTTTCAGATAGGAAAAATATTGGTGCAGAAGGTTTGGTCATATTTGACTTACAAATGGATTTATGATTATTTTTTTCCCTCAGGTCGGATTTTTGAAAAAAAAAAAAAAAACAACATGCTAACATAGGACTTTTTTGCCATTTCAGATCCTGTGGAAAAGCCGTTTTCACCATATTTTACATTCTCATGTTTTTGTTTTTTATTAGTTGACTGAAGCTGTGCTAAGAGGCAAGTCCGGTGATGAAGAAGTACTTCAGGAGTACCAAACAACAAAAACCCTAACAGATACCACAAGAAGGCAAATGGTCATGTCTGATCATCATAGGTAAGTGTGTTTTCATATTCTTTTTATTTGTGCAAAATAATGGCATGGCCATTACATGAATCTAGATTAATAATTTGATATCTCCTATCAGACATCTCCCCACTAAAGCAGTCAGAGAGGAGTATGCTCTTGGGATAGTGACACTCAAGGATCCATACACCGAGAAAGGCTATCAGAGTTCCCAGTCTTTTCTAGACATCATTTTCCAGGACGTTTTCCAGTGTCACATAACCAACTGAAAGTACAATATTGGTGTGGGCAATTCTCAGGTTAATCTAGCCTGCTAAAAAACAGATTAAAGGTTGATGACCAATATCTCTAGCTAGCTCCACCATATTATATTGAACTTAAAATCTATTTATTTCTAACCCTCAGGCATGAACATTGTCTGCTAGCTATCATTTTAGTCTGGCTTTTATGTAGTGTCTCACAATTATAAATTTATGGTTTATACTTATTTTTTTTATCTTTACTTACTCTGCTTTTTTATAAACATATTTTGTTGATTTAGCCTAAATTTTGTTTTGTCATTTTTTTATTATTTCTTTTTGTCACCATTGTTTTGAGTTTTTATATTTTATTCCTTAACTTGCATTATTTTATCTACTCATATTTTATGGCTAAGTGTGCATTAGTTACCAAGTACATTTTTACTTTATATGTTTGATTTTTGGTCACTTACAAAGTAGAAGGAAGATAAATAATTTTCTGGGACAATTCAAACTTTTCCAAGACATTTGACTTTTTTCCTCATTTTCCATATGTTTTCCATGACTGGAAAATTGGTCAATCATTTTCCAGGTTTTCCAGGACGCGTGGGAATCCTGGGCTATGTAATTGTCATTATTGTTGTTTGCATGACTATTTTCATGTCATTCTTGCATGTTCATTTATTTCACTAATTGCACGTTTTGACCTGAAGCCATTAGCATAACACTGACGAATGAATTTTCTAAGATTTCTTGTAAACTAAGTATGACAATGCATTTAACCTTTTTCATTTCAGGAACACTTCTGTGATGCTGCTAGCAGCAGAGGATACATTTCTTGGTGTCTGGAAACAGTCCAAAGAAAAATTCGTCAAGGATCTGAAATGCCACCAAGTAGCCCTTCGGACCTTTCTTCAGGAGGCCCAAAGTTCCAAAGGATTGTCAATGTTGAAAGGCAGCTTGATGGGGATGCTTGTCAAGAGGCAGTCTCTTTGCTCAACCATACCACGGACAATTCCCCGATTCTCCAGAAGATGAGAGAGACATTTCAGCACCGTCAGAAGCTTGTTAATGACCCAGGTAGAAGTGCTGATATCCTCTCCATCTTCCCAAGATTCCTGGATACCAAAGGATTGGTAAGTTTGGAATGAGATGTTTGGAACAGCCTGACTTTTGAAAGTATTTCCTTGAGTGGTAGTTAAATATCTTCTTTCTTAAAGGTGTAAGAAGATTTCATTCTCCTATTTGATGATGAGACATCCTCCAGGCTGCTTCAGAAATGGGATGTGTTCTTCAAGCCAAACATCATAAAAGAGGCTAAGCGGCTTACTTCAGCACCAGAGTTGCGACGCGGGAAGTGATCTTTAGGAACAAGTGAGTTGTATTTGTTTTTCTTGTTTTAAAGTATTTGCTATAATTCCAGGTACAATTGCTTAATTCATGAGTTTTATGACTATGTGATCAAAGTTAGAAAATGACAGAAGTTTTTCACTAGATCTAATTTGTCAATTTCATGTATCTCTGAAAGTTTATCTGATTTTTGGAATAAATATGAACAATAGATGGATGAAATTTTAAGTCTTCACTTGACTCTTGTGACTCTGTCCTCAGCCTACGACCATGAAATGGCCTCCCTGTTGTTGCTCGTACATCTTCTTCCACCGCCACCAGGAGGACTGAAGTCTCCAAAAATTAGTGCATGTGATGCCGTTGAGAGACTTGAAGTCTTTCATAAGGTAATTATATTATTAAAGTGATGATAATTATTTGTCACGTGTCACCTTCTTAGCCGCATGTGATAACGAGGGTAGTTAAAAAGTAGAGAAAACTTAAATTAAATCTTAATATACATCTTGCACTAGAGGGTGAAGAGATGTTTGAATAATGTTATATTGTAGTTTTCTCTGTGGCAGCACAACATTCTGGTGTCTAATGTTCAGTGTCCTTATCTCAACCTTAGTCATGCTGCAGTATGGAGGAGCATCTCTGCAACCAGCAGGGTCGGCAGCCACACCTCCTCGCTGTTGGCCGTCAGAGGATCAAGATCGACAGCTTCTAACATCACCGTGGATAATAAGTGGATAACATCTCATCCTATGCCAGGCAAACCGCTCCCTTGGGACATTTGATGAACTTTTCAAAGCACATTTTGTGTTCAATTTGTCTTATGATGCTGCGTTGGTGAGATTTTACACATTGCTGCAAACAACAGTGTCCATTGATGTGGGGAAAATGAAAGAGTCACCCAGAGTTTGAGACTTGAGAGCCGGACTGCTTAACCAGTCAGCAGCGCTCACAGTCTCTGAGTGAGAGGCTAAAACTATGCTGACCTGCTTCATGTGTCAGAAACTGTACCCCAGCAGTCAGCAGTTGATTTCACACTTAGAGTTGAACATGGTTACTATCCTGGACCTAAATTTAAATTGTTTTGTTCTCAGAAAAGCTGGAGGCATCAGTTCTTCACACATGCAGGTTTTCGAAAGCACCTTAATAGGGTTCATAGCAATGTTCAGCAAATTGCTCCAATTTCAACTGTTGCTTGTTCCTCTAGTGAGCCAGTTGCATCTTCATCTCAGGTGCATGCTTTGGAAGACCAATTCAATGCCCCATATCAATGTAGCTCTTCCAGTGTTTGTTCTGAAAGCAGCGATTCAGGACTTCATAAAGATCCAACCAAAGAACTGTGTGCATCCATCATGGCCAAATTACAGGGGAGTGGGATTTCCAACAGTTTGGTATCCTCAATTGTAGGAGATTTGGAGGACCTAACAAGTGAGCTTTGCTCACAAGCAAAGCATACTGATATTTCTGCTTTACCTGTACCTGACCCTAACATATCTGTGATAAATGAATCTTCTGAAAATTTTGAAAACCCTTTCACAAATCTGAATACAGAATGGAAACGGAATAAATTCATTCATTCATTCATTTTCTATACCGACTATCCCTTTCGGGGTTGCGGGGGGCTGGAGCCTATCCCAGCTGTCATTGGGCGAGAGGCGGGGTACACCCTGAACCGGTCGCCAGTCGATTGCAGGGCAACATGTAGAGACAGACAACCACTCACGCTCACACCCATACCTAAGGGCAATTTAGAGTGACCAATTAACCTAATGAGCATGTTTTTTTGGTCTGTGGGAGGAAGCCGGAGTGCCCGGAGAGAACCCACGCATGCACGGGAAGAACATGCAAACTTCACACAGAAAGGCCCTGCCGGACCCGGGAATCGAACCGGGGACCTTCTTGCTGTGAGGCACGTGCACTACCTGCTGCGCCACCGTGCCGCCCAACGGAATAAATATTTAAACAAAAAATGGGGAGTGGTCGACCCAATTGAAATAACACTTGGGGTGAGAAATGACAACAGGCGAAATCAGAAATCTGCTACTTCTGATCAAGCACCTGCGAAGGATTGATTGATTGATTGATTGATATCTTTATTTCGATCATGTAAATGACAACTTCAACACAGTTAAAAATACAAATGAGAGAAAATCAGAATGAAAGAAAATAAAACAAGACAGTAGCTGAATTTACTATTTTTTCAATTATTTTTTAAGCCTCTAAGCTTACATGAGCAAAAAGGAGTAGGAAAAAGTATAAATTTATTTAAACCTACTCCCATATGTTTTACTTCCTAACTGAAATCATAACACTGTCTTAAATTTTCCAAAAAGAAATACAATCATAACTTCTTAACAAATGTATTTACCATACCCTGCACAAGTTTTCCTCCAAATAATCAGCAAGCATCTTGTGGTATTATTCATCTATGTACCTCTGGAAAATCATTTCTCGATGCCTTTTGCCTTTTTTTTAAAGACAATTTTGCTTGAAATTTGCTTTAGCTCTTCACTCAATCTGCTCCACAGTTTAACTCCAATAACAGTGATACAGAAACTTTTTAATGTGGTACACACACTTTTAACCTTTGGATTTGAATTTTCTCTTATATTATAACCCCCCTGTCTTTCATAAAACATTTTTTGAATGTTTTTTGGGAGCATACTATTCCTCACCTTGTAAAGTAGGATAGTTTTATATATGTGCAGATTTTAGAAACACTTATGTTTATGTGCAGAAATCCAGACATTTGCATTCTCTTAAAGAGAGAGTGTAGATCAGAGCCTTACACTTACACTGACTGTTTTGATGGAAATTATTTTAAAACCCACCCTTTGTTTAGAGCAAAAAGGGACACGTTACAAATTCAACTATACTGTGATGATTTTGAGACAGCCAATCCCCTTGGCTCCAAACGTGGAATTCACAAAACTGGCTGTATCTATTTTGATGTAAGAAACTTGCCCCCAAAATTTTATTCAGTTTTGAATAACATTCATTTGGTATCACTTTTTCACACACAAGATCTGCAAAAGTATGGTTTTGATGTTATACTGGAACCACTGATAATGATATAAAAATACTGGAAAACCAGGGGCAAAGTCTTCCATTTTCTGATGAGCAGCTATATGGTACAATCCCAGAGATCACTGGAGATAATCTAGGGATGCACACAATTCTTGGTTTTAATGAGTCATTCAGTAGCCATCATTTTGTTTGATTGAGAAGAACGATTCTCAATTGGTATACAGTGAGGATGATCCTAAAGCGGTCTTTTGGGGGAAAGATGTGTTTGAAATGCATTGCCAGTCTCTCCAGGAAAACCCACAATTGAAGTCACTTTATAGTTTGAAAAAAAAAACATGCTTAATTCACTGAAGTATTTCCTTTTTTGCAATGAGTACTCATCAGCTCAGTATGAGATCAAATTGCTTTTTGGATATGTCACACAACACTTTATTTCAGAACAGGACTTGCTTTCCAAGATTCATGGTTTTGATTATGGATTTTTAGAAAGAAATAACTGTCCCACTAAGATTATTTTGGAGATTGCTGGCAATGGCATTGGTTTAAATTCTATTCAAACACTGTGTCTTGTGAAAAACACCCCTGTTTAGTTTGGTGATATTATTCCTGTAGGAAACAAAAAATGGTGTTTATTGTTTTTGTTACTTCAAATAATGAACATAGTTTTTTCACCTTCTCTCACTCAAGGTATGACAATATATTTAAAGCATTTCATCGTCGACCACCACAAGCTATTCAAGGACTTGTATCCCCATAGAAACTTGATACCTAAGCATCATTGTATGATCTATTACCCATTTTCTATAAGGAGAATTGGCCCCTGATTATATATGTGGAGTATGAGGTTTGAAGCCAAACACAAGGTGTTTAAAGGTTCTTTTAAGAATTTCAAAAACATAACCAAATCACTTGCTAAAAAGCATCAGATGGCCATTGCTTATCACTGGAAAACCTTCAACCTGAAACAGAATGAATATGGGCCACTTAAATCTCCCTCTTTCAGAGATGTGAATGTGGTCAACAATGAAGAGCTTGAAATGATATTGTCAAAAGATATTTTTTCAACAAATTGGGTTGAAGTTGGTGGTGTACAATATGAAGTTGGACTTGTTGTTTGCAGTGCAATGGAAGAAGACAAGCCAGTCCAATAAGTGATACATTTTTGTTTGAAGATCTTTATTTTTTGTTGACAAACAAGCTATTCACGGATAATTTTGATGGCCATCATCATGCATTCAGGGTATCACAAAGTGAGGAAAGGTTTATAATAAAAATGTCTGAGCTTAAATTTCACAAACCATTTGATATTCAAAGCTCGTACAATGTTTCAGATGAAAGTTTGTACATTTTGCCTTCATTCATTATGCTTTAGGTCAGCTGTATGAATGACTGTGAATTCATTTTTACAAATAAATTTTAACATTAATTCAGTGTCAATATATTGACAGAGACGAAAGTAACTCAGAGCAGTGTTATTTGTCAAATCTCTCAATGTTACTTTAACTCTGTTTTGAGAGTTAAAGGAAAAACTCTGGCATAGTGTTAAATGTTTAACTATTTTGAAAGTGTTAATTTAACTCTGGAGAGTGTGGAGCCAAATAAACCCCGAAAAAGTGTTAAAATCAACTCTGAGAGTTAATTCAACAAAGGACTTTTTGGTGTGCACTTAAAGAATTATTGTTAGACACATAGGGATTGGGTGCTGTTTTGTGTTGTATTTAGTTTCTTTTGGTTCGTCAGAATAGTTAGGTTTTTATTTTTCTTGTTTTAACACAGTATAGTAGTACAACTCTAGGTTAAAGTCTCTTTTTGTTCTCCTTTTCAATTTTGTTTACAACACTCATTTAGTTTTAGTTGCCACCCTTGTTCTTGTCAAACACATTACTTTTGTCAATAAATAAAGTTTATTTAACCATTAACACCTGGTTTTATGTTACATTCCCTTCCCCCCACAAGCTGGTCGTAACAGACCCTGAAAAATAAATGCTAAAAAAGACTTGTTGGGACATTTTCAGGAAGGAGAACATGCTGCTGCAGGTTTGGTCATATTTCAGCTGAAAAATGAGTTTTAAGCATTTTTTTCCTCAGGTCAGACTTTTGAAAATAAGATAAACATAAGACAAAACAAACATATGACTTTTTTGCCATTTCGGACCCATTTTTAGCATAAAAATATGCTAAAAAGTGACTTTTTGGGACCTTTTCAGGCAGGAGAACATGCTAGTGCAAAAGGTTTGGTCATATTTGACTTAAAAACGGACCTAAGAGCATTTTCCCCCCCTATAGTCAGATATTTGAAAAAACAACATTTTTACATATGACTTTTTTCTTGGCATTTCAGACCCCCAAAAAAATATGCTAAAAAGTGGCTCCTATTTTGGCTCCTTTTCAGGCAGGAGAACATGCTGGTGCAAAAAGTTTGGTCATATTTCACCTAAAAATGGACTTATGAGTATTTTTCCCTCAGGTCAGACTTTTGAACAGAAGACATGATATGACTGTTTTGCCACATCGTTTTGGACATCGAAAAAAAATATGCTATAAGGTTACTTCATGGTTCCTTTTCAGGCAGAAGAACATGCTGGTGCATAAGGTTTGGTCAAATTTGACTTAAAAAATTAACTGTTCAATGTTTATCCCTCAGGAAAGATTTTTGGAAATCGACATGCTAATGTATGAGTTTTTTGCCATTTAAGACCCCCAACAAAAACATCCTTAAAGGTGATTTTTGGTTCCTTTTTTAGGCAGGAGAGCATGCTGGTGTGAAAGATTTGGTCATATTTGACTAAAAAATGGGTCATAAGCATTTTCCCTCAGGTCAGGTTCTTGAAAAAAACGAAATGTTGACATATGACTTTTTTGCCATTTTAAACCCAAAACAAAAATATGCTACAACTTGACTTTTTGGGACCTTTTCAGGCAGGAGAAATTGCTGGTAAAGAAGTCATATTTGACTTAAAAATGGACTTAGGAGCATTTTTCCCCAAGGTTAGATATTTGAAAAAAAAAACAAAAAAAAAAACATGCTAACACATGACTTTTTTTTGCCATTTTGGACCCTGAAAAAAAAAATGCTGAAAGGGGACTTTTTGGGAACTTTTCAGGCAGGTAAACAAGCTGCTGCCGAAGGTTTGGTAAAATTACACCTGAAAAATGAGTTCAAAGCATTTTTTCCTCAGGTCGGGTTCTTGAACAAACAACATGTTAAGATATGACTTTGTTGCCAATTCAGACCCCCCAAAAAAATATGCTATAAAGTGACTTTTTGGTTCCTTTTCAGGCAGGAGAACATGCTGGTGTGAAAGATTTGGTCATATTTGACTAAAAAATGGGTCATAAGCATTTTCCCTCAGGTCAGGTTCTTGAAAAAAACGAAATGTTGACATATGACTTTTTTGCCATTTTAAACCCAAAACAAAAATATGCTACAACTTGACTTTTTGGGACCTTTTCAGGCAGGAGAAATTGCTGGTAAAGAAGTCATATTTGACTTAAAAATGGACTTAGGAGCATTTTTCCCCAAGGTTAGATATTTGAAAAAAAAAACAAAAAAAAAACATGCTAACATATGACTTTTTTTTGCCATTTTGGACCCTGAAAAAAAAAATGCTGAAAGGGGACTTTTTGGGAACTTTTCAGGCAGGTAAACAAGCTGCTGCCGAAGGTTTGGTAAAATTACACCTGAAAAATGAGTTCAAAGCATTTTTTCCTCAGGTCGGGTTCTTGAACAAACAACATGTTAATTTATGACTTTGGTGCCATTCAGACCCCCAAAAAAAATATGCTATAAAGTGACTTTTTGGTTCCTTTTCAGGCAGGAGAACATGCTGGTGCGGAAGGTTTGGTTGTTTTTCACCTCAAAAATGAGTTATAGGCATTCTTCACTCAGATCAGATCTTGAAAAAAAAAATGACATGCTAATGTCATACGACTGTCTTGCAGGTTCAGATCCCATAATTAAATATCCTAAAACTTGATGTTTTGGGACTGCGGGCAGGAGAACACTCTGGTTCAGACAGATTGGTTGTATTTCACCTCAAAAATGAGCTATACACCTTTGTGTCTCAGGTCAGATCTGTAAAAAAACCATACGCTTACATATTTTCTGCGGGTTCGGACCCCCGGAAAAAAAATGCTAAAACTTGACTTTTTGGAACCGGGCAGGAGATAACTCTTGTGCAGACGGTTTGGTCGTATTTCACCTCAAAAATGAGTTACAGGCAATTTTCCGTGAGGTCAAATCTTGGAAAAAAAAAACACATGCTAACATATGACTTTCTTGCAGGTTTGGACCCCCAAAAAAATTATGCAAAAAACTTTGACTTTTTGTGACCATTACGAGCAGGAGAACACTCTGGTGCAGACAGTTTGGTCATATTTCACCTCAAAAATGAGTTATACGCCTTTGTCTCTCTTGCCAAATCTTGAAAAAAAAACACATGCTAACATATGACGCTGTTGCGGGTACGGACCCTGAAAAAAATATGCTAAAACTTGACTTCTTGGAACCTTTACAGGTAGGGGAACACTCTGGTTCAGACAGTTTGGTTGTATTTCACCTCAAAATTGAGTTATATGCCTTTGTGTCTCTTGTCAGATCTGTAAAAAAACCCACATGCTTACATATGACTTTTTTCCTGGTTCAGGCCCTGAAAGAAAAATGCTAAAACTTGACTTTTTTGGACCTGTACGGGCATGAGATAACTCTCGGCAGACGGTTTGGTTGTGTTTCACCTCAAAAATGAGTAATGGGCGTTTTTCGGAAAGGTTAAATCTTGAAAAAAAAAAACCACCTGATAACATATGACTTTGTTGTGGGTTCGGACCCCGAAAAAAAGGATGCGAAAACTTGACTTGTTGGGACCTTTACGGGCAGGAGAACACTCTCTGCGGAAGACGGTTTGGTCATTTATCACGTCAAAAATGAGTTATAGGCAATTTACTATGAGGTCAAATCTTAAAAAGAAACCCACATGCTAAAATATGACTTTGTTGCGGGTTCGGACCCTCAAAGAAATATGCAAAAACTTGACTTTTTGGGACCTTTACAGCCAGGAAAACACACTGGTGTAGATGGTTATGTCAAATTTCACCTCAAACATGAGTTATAGGAAATTTACTATGATGTCAAATCTTGAAAAAAAAAACCACACGCTAACATATGACTGTTGCGGGTTCAGACTTCGAAAAAAAATATGCTTGAAACTTGTCTTTTTGGGACCTTTACGGGCAGGAGAACATTCTGGTGCAGACAGGTTGGTCATGTTTCACAGCAGAAATTAGTTATAGGCAACTTACTATGAGCTCAAATCTTGAAAAAGATGACATGCTAACATGACTTTTTTGCGGGTTCGGACCCAGAAAAAAACTATGCTAAAACTTGACTTTTTGGGATGGTTAAGGCCAGGAGAACACTCTGGTGCAGACGGTTTGGTTATCTTTCACCTCAAAAATGAGTTGTAAGCAATTTTCTCTCAGGTGAGATCTTGAAAAAAACCACATGCTAACATATGACTTTTTTGTTGGTTGTGACCACCCCAAAAAATATGCTGAAACTTAACTTTTTTGGACCATTACGGGAAGAAGAACAATCTAGTGCAGACGGTTCAATCATATTTCACCTCAAAAGTGAGTCATAGGCAACTTACTATGAGGTCAAATCTATAAAAAAATGACATGCTAACATATGACTTTGTTTTGGGGTAGGACCCCTTAAGACAAATTGCTGAAACTTGACTTTTTGGGACCTTTACGGGAAGAAGAACACTCTGGTGCAGACGGTGAGGTCATATTCCTTAAAAAAAGAATTAAAGGCAATTTACTACGACGTCAGAACTTGAAAAAAAACAAATGCTAACATATGACTTTTTTGTGGCTTCGGACCCGGAAAAAATTATGCTGAAACTTGACTTTTTGGGACCTTTACAGGCAGGAGAACACTGGTGCAGACGGTTTGGTCATATTTCACCTCAAAAATGAGTTAGACGCAAATTTCTCTCAGGTGAGATCTTGAAAAAACCACATGCTAACATATGACTTTTTTGCGGGATCTGACCCCGAAAAAAAATATGCTAAAACTTGACTTTTTGGGATGATTAGGGCCAGGAGAACACTCTGGTGCAGACGGTTTAGTCATATATCACCTGGAAAATGAGTTATAGAGAATTTACTATGAGGCCAAATGTGTGAAAAAAAACACATGCTAACACATGACTTTTTTGTGGGTTGAGACCATTAAAAAAAAATGCTTAAACTTGAACTTTTGGGGCCTTTACAGGCAGGATAACACTCTGGTGCAGACGGCTTTGTCATATTTCACCCCAAAAATGAGTTATAGACAATTTACTTTGAGGCTGAATGTGGGGAAAAAAAACACATGCTACCATAAGACTTTTTGTGGGTTCGGACCCAGAAAAAAAATATGCAAAAACTTGACTTTTAGGGACGGTTAGGGCCAGGAGAACACTCTGGTGCAGACGGTTTGGTCATATTCCACCTCAACAATGAATTAAAGGCAATTTACTACGAGGTCAGATCTTGAAAAAAACCACATGGTAACATATGACTTTTTTGTGGCTTCGGTCCCTGAAAAAAAATATGCTGAAACATGACTTTTTGGGACGTTACGGCCAGGAGAACACTCTGGTGCAAACGGTTCAGTCATACTTCACCTCAAAAATGAGTTATAGGCAATTTACTGTGAGGCCAAATGGGGAAAAAAACACATGCTAACATATGACTTCTTTGTGGGTTGGGACCCTGAAAAAGGAATGCTAAAAATTGATTTTTTCGGACCATTAAAGGCAGGAGAACACTCTGGTGCAGGCGGTTTGGTCATATTTCACCTCAAAAATGAGGTTTAGCCACATTTTCTCTCAGGTGAGATCTTGAAAAAAGCACATGCTAGCATATGACTTTTTTGCGGGTTCCGACCCCGAAAAAAAATATGCTAAAACGTGACTTTTTGGGATGATTACGGCCAGGATAACATTCTGGTGCAGACGGTTTGGTCATATTTCACCTCAAAAATGAGTTAAAGGCAATTTACTATGAGGTCAGATCTTGAAAAAACCACATGCTAAGTTATAGCTTTTTTGTGGGTTGGGACCATTAAAAAAAATGCTAAAACTTGACCTTTTGGGGCCTTTACAGGCAGGATAACACTCTGGTGCAGACGGTTTTGTCAAATTGTACCTCAACAATGAGTTATTCACAATTTTCTCTCAGGTGAGATTTTGAAAAAACCACATGCTAACATATGAGTTTTTTGTGGGTTGGGACTCTGAAAAAAACTATGCTAAAACTTGACTTTTAGGGACGATTACCACCAGGAGAACACTCTGGTGCAGACGGTTTGGTCATATTTCACCTCAAAAATGAGTTAGACGCAAATTTCTCTCAGGTGAGATCTTGACAAAACCACATGCTGAAACATGACTTTTTTGCAGGTTCGGACCCCGAAAAAAAATGCGCTAAAACTTGACTTTTTGGGACCTTTACAGCCAGGAGAACACACAGGTGCAGACTGTTTGGTCATATTTCACTTCAAAAATGAGTTATAGGCAACTCACTATGAGGTCAAATCTATAAAAAAATGACATGCTAACATATGACTTTGTTGTGGCTTCAGACCCAGAAAAAAAAAAAAAACTAAAACTTGACTTTTTGGGACCTTTACGGGAAGGAAAACACTCTGGTGCAGATGGTTTGGTCATACCTCACCTCAAAAATGAGTTAGACGCAATTTTCTCTCAGGTGAGATCTTGAAAAAAGCACATGCTAACATATGACTTTTTTGCGGGTTCGGACCCTGAAAAAAAATATGCTAAAACATGACTTTTTGGGACAGTTACGGCCAGGATAACACTCTGGTGCAGACGGTTTGGTCATATTTCACCTCAAAAATGAGTTATAGGCAATGTATGATGAGGTCAAATCTTGAAACAAACCACATGCTAACATATGACTTTTTTCGGGGTTCGGACCCTGAAAAAAAAATGCTAAAACTTGACTTTTAGGGATGGTTATGGCCAGGACAACACTCTGGTACAGACGGCTTGGTCACATTTCACCTCAAAAATGAGTTATAGACAATTAACTATGAGGCGGAATGTGGGAAAAAAACCACATGCTAATATATGACTTATTTGTGGCTTCGGACCCCGAAAAAAAATGCGCTAAAACTTGACTTTTTGGGACCGTTACGGCCAGGAGAACACTCTGGTACAGACGTTTTGGTCATATATCACCTCAAAAATGAGTTAAAGGCAATTTACTATGAGGTCAGATCTTGAAAAATACCACATGCTAAAACATGACTTTTTTGCAGGTTCGGACCCTGAAAAAAAATGCGCTAAAACTTGACTTTTTGGGACCTTTTCAGGCAGGAGAACACGCAGGTGCAGACTGTTTGGTCATATTTCACTTCAAAAATGAGTTATAGGCAACTCACTATGAGGTCAAATCTATAAAAAAATGACATGCTAACATATGACTTTGTTGTGGCTTCGGACCCAGAAAAAAAAAAAACTAAAACTTGACTTTTTGGGACCTTTACGGGAAGGAGAACACTCTGGTGCAGATGGTTTGGTCATATTTCACCTCAAAAATGAGTTATGCGCAATTTTCTCTCAGGTGAGATCTTGAAAAATAACAAATGCTCACATTAAACTTTTTTGCATGATTTGACCTCGACAAGAAAATGTGCTAAAACTTGATTTTCTCGGACCTTTAAAGGCAGGAGAACACTCTGGTGCAGATGGTTGGTCATATTTCACCTCAAAAATGAGTTAGACGCAAATTTCTCTCAGGTGAGATCTTGAAAAAAGCACATGCTAACATATAACTATTCTGCGGGTTCGGACCCTGAAAAAAAATATGCTAAAACATGACTTTTTGGGACAATTACGGCCAGGATAACACTCTGGTGCAGATGGTTTGGTCATATATCACCTCAAAAATGAGTTATAGGCAATGTATGATGAGGTCAAATCTTAAAACAAACCACATGCTAACATATGACTGTTTTCTGGGTTCGGACCCTGAAAAAAAAATGCTAAAACTTGACTTTTTGGGATGGTTATGGCCAGGACAACACTCTGGTGCAGACGACTTGGTCACATTTCACCTCAGAAATGAGTTATAGACAATTTACTATGAGGCGGAATGTGGGAAAAAAACCACATGCTAATATATGACTTATTTGTGGGTTAGGACCCAGAAAAAAAATGCGCTAAAACTTGACTTTTTGGGACCTTTACGGGAAGAAGAATACTCTGGTGCAGACGACTTGGTCACATTTCACCTCAGAAATGAGTTATAGACAATTTACTATGAGGCGGAATGTGGGAAAAAAAAACCACATGCTAATATATGACTTATTTGTGGGTTAGGACCCAGAAAAAAAATGCGCTAAAACTTGACTTTTTGGGACCTTTACGGGAAGAAGAATACTCTGGTGCAGACGGTTTGGTCATATTTCACCTCAAAAATGAGTTATGCGCAATTTTCTCTCAGGTGAGATCTTGAAAAATAACAAATGCTCACATTAAACTTTTTTGCATGTTTTGACCTCGACAAGAAAATGTGCTAAAATTTGATTTTCTCGGACCTTTAAAGGCAGGAGATCACTCTGGTGCAGACGGTTGGTCATATTTCACCTAAAAAATGAATTAGACGCAAATTTCTCTCAGGTGAGATCTTGAAAAAAGCACATGCTAACATATGACTTTTTTGCGGGTTCGGACCCTGAAAAAAAATATGCTAAAACATGACTTTTTGGGACAATTACAGCCAGGATAACACTCTGGTGCAGACGGCTTGGTCACATTTCACCTCAAAAATGAGTTATAGACAATTTACTATGAGGCGGAATGTGGGAAAAAAACCACATGCTAATATATGACTTATTTGTGGCTTCGGACCCCGAAAAAAAATGCGCTAAAACTTGACTTTTTGGGACGGTTACGGCCAGGAGAACACTCTGGTACATACGTTTTGGTCATATATCACCTCAAAAATGAGTTATAGGCAATGTATGATGAGGTCAAATCTTGAAAAATACCACATGCTAAAACATGACTTTTTTGCAGGTTCGGACCCTGAAAAAAAATATGCTAAAACATGACTTTTTGGGACAATTACGGCCAGGATAACACTCTGGTGCAGACGGCTTGGTCACATTTCACCTCAAAAATGAGTTATAGACAATTTACTATGAGGCGGAATGTGGGAAAAAAACCACATGCTAATATATGACTTATTTGTGGCTTCGGACCCCGAAAAAAAATGCGCTAAAACTTGACTTTTTGGGACGGTTACGGCCAGGAGAACACTCTGGTACAGACGTTTTGGTCATATATCACCTCAAAAATGAGTTAAAGGCAATTTACTATGAGGTCAGATCTTGAAAAATACCACATGCTAAAACATGACTTTTTTGCAGGTTCGGACCCTGAAAAAAAATGCGCTAAAACTTGACTTTTTGGGACCTTTACAGCCAGGAGAACACGCAGGTGCAGACTGTTTGGTCATATTTCACTTCAAAAATGAGTTATAGGCAACTCACTATGAGGTCAAATCTATAAAAAAATGACATGCTAACATATGACTTTGTTGTGGCTTCAGACCCAGAAAAAAAAAAAAAACTAAAACTTGACTTTTTGGGACCTTTACGGGAAGGAAAACACTCTGGTGCAGATGGTTTGGTCATACCTCACCTCAAAAATGAGTTAGACGCAATTTTCTCTCAGGTGAGATCTTGAAAAAAGCACATGCTAACATATGACTTTTTTGCGGGTTCGGACCCTGAAAAAAAATATGCTAAAACATGACTTTTTGGGACAGTTACGGCCAGGATAACACTCTGGTGCAGACGGTTTGGTCATATTTCACCTCAAAAATGAGTTATAGGCAATGTATGATGAGGTCAAATCTTGAAACAATCCACATGCTAACATATGACTTTTTTCGGGGTTCGGACCCTGAAAAAAAAATGCTAAAACTTGACTTTTAGGGATGGTTATGGCCAGGACAACACTCTGGTGCAGACGGTTTAGTCATATATCACCTCAAAAATGAGTTATAGACAATTAACTATGAGGCGGAATGTGGGAAAAAAACCACATGCTAATATATGACTTATTTGTGGCTTCGGACCCCGAAAAAAAATGCGCTAAAACTTGACTTTTTGGGACGGTTACGGCCAGGAGAACACTCTGGTACAGACGTTTTGGTCATATATCACCTCAAAAATGAGTTAAAGGCAATTTACTATGAGGTCAGATCTTGAAAAATACCACATGCTAAAACATGACTTTTTTGCAGGTTCGGACCCTGAAAAAAAATGCGCTAAAACTTGACTTTTTGGGACCTTTTCAGGCAGGAGAACACGCAGGTGCAGACTGTTTGGTCATATTTCACTTCAAAAATGAGTTATAGGCAACTCACTATGAGGTCAAATCTATAAAAAAATGACATGCTAACATATGACTTTGTTGTGGCTTCGGACCCAGAAAAAAAAAAAACTAAAACTTGACTTTTTGGGACCTTTACGGGAAGGAGAACACTCTGGTGCAGATGGTTTGGTCATATTTCACCTCAAAAATGAGTTATGCGCAATTTTCTCTCTGGTGAGATCTTGAAAAATAACAAATGCTCACATTAAACTTTTTTGCATGATTTGACCTCGACAAGAAAATGTGCTAAAACTTGATTTTCTCGGACCTTTAAAGGCAGGAGAACACTCTGGTGCAGATGGTTGGTCATATTTCACCTCAAAAATGAGTTAGACGCAAATTTCTCTCAGGTGAGATCTTGAAAAAAGCACATGCTAACATATAACTATTCTGCGGGTTCGGACCCTGAAAAAAAATATGATAAAACATGACTTTTTGGGACAATTACGGCCAGGATAACACTCTGGTGCAGATGGTTTGGTCATATATCACCTCAAAAATGAGTTATAGGCAATGTATGATGAGGTCAAATCTTAAAACAAACCACATGCTAACATATGACTGTTTTCTGGGTTCGGACCCTGAAAAAAAAATGCTAAAACTTGACTTTTTGGGATGGTTATGGCCAGGACAACACTCTGGTGCAGACGACTTGGTCACATTTCACCTCAGAAATGAGTTATAGACAATTTACTATGAGGCGGAATGTGGGAAAAAAAACCACATGCTAATATATGACTTATTTGTGGGTTAGGACCCAGAAAAAAAATGCGCTAAAACTTGACTTTTTGGGACCTTTACGGGAAGAAGAATACTCTGGTGCAGACGACTTGGTCACATTTCACCTCAGAAATGAGTTATAGACAATTTACTATGAGGCGGAATGTGGGAAAAAAAACCACATGCTAATATATGACTTATTTGTGGGTTAGGACCCAGAAAAAAAATGCGCTAAAACTTGACTTTTTGGGACCTTTACGGGAAGAAGAATACTCTGGTGCAGACGGTTTGGTCATATTTCACCTCAAAAATGAGTTATGCGCAATTTTCTCTCAGGTGAGATCTTGAAAAATAACAAATGCTCACATTAAACTTTTTTGCATGTTTTGACCTCGACAAGAAAATGTGCTAAAATTTGATTTTCTCGGACCTTTAAAGGCAGGAGATCACTCTGGTGCAGACGGTTGGTCATATTTCACCTAAAAAATGAATTAGACGCAAATTTCTCTCAGGTGAGATCTTGAACAAAGCACATGCTAACATATGACTTTTTTGCGGGTTCGGACCCTGAAAAAAAATATGCTAAAACATGACTTTTTGGGACAATTACAGCCAGGATAACACTCTGGTGCAGACGGCTTGGTCACATTTCACCTCAAAAATGAGTTATAGACAATTTACTATGAGGCGGAATGTGGGAAAAAAACCACATGCTAATATATGACTTATTTGTGGCTTCGGACCCCGAAAAAAAATGCGCTAAAACTTGACTTTTTGGGACGGTTACGGCCAGGAGAACACTCTGGTACATACGTTTTGGTCATATATCACCTCAAAAATGAGTTATAGGCAATGTATGATGAGGTCAGATCTTGAAAAATACCACATGCTAAAACATGACTTTTTTGCAGGTTCGGACCCTGAAAAAAAATATGCTAAAACATGACTTTTTGGGACAATTACGGCCAGGATAACACTCTGGTGCAGACGGCTTGGTCACATTTCACCTCAAAAATGAGTTATAGACAATTTACTATGAGGCGGAATGTGGGAAAAAAAACACATGCTAATATATGACTTATTTGTGGGTTCGGACCCCGAAAAAAAATGCGCTAAAACTTGACTTTTTGGGACGGTTACGGCCAGGAGAACACTCTGGTACAGACGTTTTGGTCATATATCACCTCAAAAATGAGTTAAAGGCAATTTACTATGAGGTCAGATCTTGAAAAATACCACATGCTAAAACATGACTTTTTTGCAGGTTCGGACCCTGAAAAAAAATGCGCTAAAACTTGACTTTTTGGGACCTTTACAGCCAGGAGAACACGCAGGTGCAGACTGTTTGGTCATATTTCACTTCAAAAATGAGTTATAGGCAACTCACTATGAGGTCAAATCTATAAAAAAATGACATGCTTACATATGACTTTGTTGTGGCTTCGGACCCAGAAAAAAAAAAAAAACTAAAACTTGACTTTTTGGGACCTTTACGGGAAGGAGAACACTCTGGTGCAGATGGTTTGGTCATATTTCACCTCAAAAATGAGTTATGCGCAATTTTCTCTCAGGTGAGATCTTGAAAAATAACAAATGCTCACATTAAACTTTTTTGCATGATTTGACCTCGACAAGAAAATGTGCTAAAACTTGATTTTCTCGGACCTTGAATGGCAGGAGATCACTCTGGTGCAGATGGTTGGTCATATTTCACCTCAAAAATGAGTTAGACGCAAATTTCTCTCAGGTGAGATCTTGAAAAAAGCACATGCTAACATATGACTATTTTGCGGGTTCGGACCCTGAAAAAAAATATGCTAAAACATGACTTTTTGGGACAATTACGGCCAGGATAACACTCTGGTGCAGACGGTTTAGTCATATATCACCTCAAAAATGAGTTATAGACAATTTACTATGAGGCGGAATGTGGGAAAAAAACCACATGCTAATATATGACTTATTTGTGGCTTCGGACCCCGAAAAAAAATGCGCTAAAACTTGACTTTTTGGGACGGTTACGGCCAGGAGAACACTCTGGTACAGACGTTTTGGTCATATATCACCTCAAAAATGAGTTAAAGGCAATTTACTATGAGGTCAGATCTTGAAAAATACCACATGCTAAAACATGACTTTTTTGCAGGTTCGGACCCTGAAAAAAAATGCGCTAAAACTTGACTTTTTGGGACCTTTTCAGGCAGGAGAACACGCAGGTGCAGACTGTTTGGTCATATTTCACTTCAAAAATGAGTTACAGGCAACTCACTATGAGGTCAAATCTATAAAAAAATGACATGCTAACATATGACTTTGTTGTGGCTTCGGACCCAGAAAAAAAAAAAAACTAAAACTTGACTTTTTGGGACCTTTACGGGAAGGAGAACACTCTGGTGCAGATGGTTTGGTCATATTTCACCTCAAAAATGAGTTATGCGCAATTTTCTCTCAGGTGAGATCTTGAAAAATAACAAATGCTCACATTAAACTTTTTTGCATGTTTTGACCTCGTCAAGAAAATGTGCTAAAACTTGATTTTCTCGGACCTTTAAAGGCAGGAGATCACTCTGGTGCAGACGGTTGGTCATATTTCACCTAAAAAATGAATTAGACGCAAATTTCTCTCAGGTGAGATCTTGAAAAAAGCACATGCTAACATATGACTATTTTGCAGGTTCGGACCCTGAAAAAAAATATGCTAAAACATGACTTTTTGGGACAATTACGGGAAGAAGAATACTCTGGTGCAGACGGTTTGGTCATATTTCACCTCAAAAATGAGTTATGCGCAATTTTTCTCTCAGGTGAGATCTTGAAAAATAACAAATGCTCACATTAAACTTTTTTGCATGTTTTGACCTCGACAACAAATGTGCTAAAACTTGACTTTTTGGGATGTTGAAGGCCAGGAGAACACTCTGGTGCAGACGTTTTGGTCATATTTCACCTCAAAAATGAGTTATACACAATTTACTATGAGGTCAAATCTTGAAAAAAACCACATGCTAACATATGACTTCTTTATGGGTTGGGACCCTGGAAAAAAAAGTTCTAAAACTTGATTTTCTCGGACCTTTAAAGGCAGTAGAACACTCTGGTGCAGACGGCTGGTCATATTTCACCTCAAAAATGAGTTAGACGCAAATTTCTCTCAGGTGAGATCTTGAAAAAAGCACATGCTAACATATGACTTTTTTGCGGGTTCGGACCCTGAAAAAAAATATGCTAAAACATGACTTATTGGGACAATTACAGCCAGGATAACACTCTGGTGCAGATGGTTTAGTCATATATCACCTCAAAAATGAGTTATAGGCAATGTACGATGAGGTCAAATCTTGAAACAAACCACATGCTAACATGTGACTTTTTTGGGGGTTCAGACCCTGAAAAAAAAATGCTAAAACTTGACTTTTTGGGATGGTTACCGCCAGGAGAACACTCTGGTGCAGACGGTTTTGTCGAATTGTACCACAACAATGAGTTATTCACAACTTTCTCTCAGGTGAGATCTTGAAAAAACCACATGCTAACATATGACTTTTTTGGGGGTTGGGACCCTGAAAAAAAAATGCTAAAACTTGACTTTTTTGGACGTTATGGCCAGGACAACACTCTGGTGCACACGACTTGGTAATATTTCACCTCAAAAATGAGTTATAGGCAATTGACTATGAGGCCAAATGTGGAAAAAACCACATGCTAACATATGTCTTCTCTGTGGGTTGGGACCCTGAAAAAAAGATGCTAAAACTTGACTTTTTGGGATGGTTACCGCCAGGAGAACACTCTGGTGCAGACGGTTTTGTCACATTCCACCTCAAAAAAGAATTAAAGGCAATTTACTACGAGGTCAGATCTTGAAAAACACCACATGCTAAGATATGACTTTTTTGCAGGTTCGGACCCCGAAAAAAACCATGCTAAAGCTTGACTTTTGGGATGATTACGGCCAGGAGAACACTCTAGTCCAGACGCTTTATTCATATTTCACCTCAAAAATGAGTTATATGGAGTTTTCCCTCAGGTGAGATCTTGAAAAAACCACATGCTAACATATGACTTTGACGAAAAAAAATATGCTAAACTTGACTTTTTGGGATTTTTACAAGAAGGAGAACACTCTGGTGCAGACGGTTTGGTCATATTTCACCTCAAAAATGAGTTATAGGCAACTTACTATGAAGTCAAATCTTGAAAAAAAAACCACATGCTAACATATGACTTTTTTGCCGCGTCAGACCCCCCAAAAAGATGCTAAACTTGACTTTTTGGGACCTTTAAGGGCAGGAGAACACTCTGGTTCAGACGGTTTGGTCATATTTCTCTTGTCAAATCTTCAATAACAAATTACTTGCTAAGATATGACTTTTTTGTGGGTTTGGATCCCGAAAAATTTATGCTAAAACTTGACTTTTTGGGACCTTTAAGGGCAGGAGAACACTCTGGTCCAGACGGTTGGTCATATTTCACCTAAAAAAATTAGTTGTACGCAATTTTCTCTAGGGTGAGATCTTGAAAAAAACCACATGCTAACATATGAGTTTTGTTGCAGGTTTTAACCCCGACAAAAAATGTGCTAAAACTTTACTTTTTGGGATGTTACAGGAGGATGAACACTCTGGGGCAAACGGTTTGGTTATATATCATCTCAAAAATGGGTTATACGCAACTTACTATGAAGTCAAATCTTAAAAAAACCACTTGCTAACATATGACTTTTTATGCAGGTTTGGACCTCAAGAAAAATGTGCTAAAACTTGACTTTTTGGGACCTTAACAAAAAGGAGATCACTCTGGTACAAACGGTTTGGTCTTATTTCATCTTAAAATGGAGTTATAGGCAAATTTCCGTGATGTCAATTCTTCGAAAAAAAAAAACACATGCTAATATATGACTTTTTTGTGGGTTCGGACCCCGAAAAAAAATATGCTAAAACTTTGACTTTTTGGGACCTTTAAGGGCAGGAGAACATTCTGGTACAGACAGTTTGGTCATATATCACATCAAAAATGAGTAATAGGCTGTTGTCTCTCATGTCAGACTTAAAAAAAAAAAAAAAAAACATGTTAGCAAATGACTTTGTTGCAGGGTCAGACATTGAAAAAAAATATGTTAAAACTTGACTTTTTGGGGTCTTTAAAAGAAGGAGAACACTCTGGTGCAGATGGTTTGGTCATGTTTCACAGCAGAAATGAGTTATAGGCAACTTATCATGAGGTCAAATTTTGAACAATAACACATGCTAACATATGACTTTTTTGCGGTTTCCGACTTAGGAAAAAAAAATGTTAAAACTTGACCTTTTGGGAGCTTTACGGGCAGGAGAACACTCTGGTGCAGATGGTTTGGTTATATTTCACCTCAAAATGAGTTATAGGCAATTTACTATGAAGTCAACTCTTGAAAAAAAAAACACATGCTAACACATGACTTTATTGCAGGTTCGGACCCAGAAAAATGCTTAAACTTGACTTTTTGGGACCTATATGACCCGAAGAACACTCTGGTGCAGACAGTTTGGTCATATTTCACCTCAAAAATGAGGTTTAGGCACTTTTCCGAAAGGTTAAATCTTGATAAAAAACCACATGCTAACATATGACGTTGTTGCGATTTCCGGACCCTGAAAAAAAAATGCTAAACTTGACTTCTTGTGAAATTTACGGGCAGGAGAACACTCTGGGGCAGATGGGCTCGTCATATTTTACCTCAAAAATGAGTTATAGGCCTTTGTCTTTCATGTCAGATTTTGGAAAGAAACACATGCTAACATACGACTTTTTGCAGGGTCAGACATCGAAAAAAAATACGTCAAAACTTGACTTTTTTGGATCTTTACAAGAAGGAGCACACTCTGGTGCAGACAGTTTGGTCTAATTAACCTCAAAAATAACTTACAGGCAATTTTCTGTCAGGTCAAATCTTGAAATAAACACATGCTAACATATGACATTGCGGGTTTGGAGCCCGTAAAAAAAATATGCTAAAACTTGAATTTGTTAACATTGGGAGATAGGGTAGATGTCCACATTTTTGCAAATTGCTCAGTAAGTTCTCAGCGGATTTGGATGATATTCTCAGGTTAGTTGGTCATGGCACAAGGTACAAGTGATGCACCAGACACCTGTTATTGGATCTTTTTTGTTTGTTTGTTTGTAATTGTTAAAAATTGTAGATAAATTTTCAAGGGAAAATTTGGTGGGATGAGGAAGGAGCTAAGGTGTCTACAACATAAGCCCTAACTGTGTAACACTAAGAAATCCTGTTTTTGATCTTAAATTTTACAATGTATGTATTTCATTAATAAATATATAAATATATCTTGTAAACTCGATTCATTGCCTAGCTGTAGAGTGTTTTTGCAGGATATTTGATCATGGGATGTGTTTGTGTGTTCAGGTTTTGGTCATTTTTGGTTAGTGAGCTCTGTTTTGTGTGCAGAGTGAATCATGATGGCAGACAAACAAGTCCAGCTGCTTTTTGGAAACAGCGGCCGCTTGGCCTTTAAGTCTGAGCGGGTCATCTGGAGGTAGATGCCACTTTGTAAAGGAACGGAGAGATGAAGCAGGGCAGGGCCACCAGAGGAGGAGGAGGAGGAGGAGGAGGAGGAGAAAGGTAAATCTCTCCCAGCTGCTCCGTCTCACTCGCTGTAACCCCAGCAGGCTGGTTCATGGGGAGTGTGTGCTCTCTAAGATCCCTAACATCTGTACGAGCCGAGAGTGTGAGGAGGAGAAAATGGCTACTAATGCCATCAAGGTCTCATTTACATCCCACAGAGTGTCCATGCTGGGCGAGAGACTGGAAGCTTCATCACGGCCGCTCTGTTTAAAATGCTGCGAGCACAATGACACACATGATTGCACTCGCTTATAGTCGCTGCTTCGCTCTTCCTCCCTCCGCTCGAGTTTCTCTGTATTTAATCTTCCAATTCACAGAAAGTGAATCATCTGCTGGGAATTTAGGATATATATAGGGATGACTGCAGCTGAGCTTAAAAACCACAAAAATATATACATCAGCACGAACATTCTTAACAGTTAATATGCAGAAATACAAAAAACCCACCTGTCGCCATACGCTCCATTTTACAGCAGGGATTTAAGGTGCTGAAGAAGTTTGCTGCAACACAAACAACAAAAAAAGATAGTAAAGACTTGTTTAAATGATGCAGTTTTATTAGTGATGTATTGAATTCTTGAGATTCAGAAGGCAAATTTAATGTTCGGATGAAACAAACTGTTAACTGTTGTGATGTCGCTACACATGCTCATAAAAGATCAGGAGGCCTGAAATTTTCAAAAACTCTCCAGGAAAAGCTAAATTGTAAACACAAATGGATGATATTTCCCTGACAGCTCCCCAAATCTTTCAATTTAGTTTGTTAACAGAGTGGCTTTCCTTCACAGGGTTTTGGTGGTCTAAATGAGGGACGGCCTCCAAGTCCAGCATCTCTTCAGTGCTATAGTGCAGGACTGTCATGGATCGTCAACATGGAATTTTTGTTGAACTTTAACTACACAGCAGCCAAGTCTTTCTGTGCATAAACTAAGGTGTATGGGTGTATGATGGTGATAAAACCTCCAAAAGGGATGAATATCAGCAGGAGTGAAGATCTAAAGCATGAAGATGGAGTAAACAGTGTCAGGCAGCAGGTTTCAGAGCTCTGAGATTCTTTTAATAAGGTCCATTCTTCATGTACTGCAGTTCACATCATGATTCTCATACAAACAGCAGACTGCAGGACACCACACACATTCACCCCGATTAACAGGTGCAGCTGATTTTAAGCTGAGCAGGTGCACACTCGACCTGCTCCCCCCTCCTTCTCTCTCTCACCTGGTATCTCTCTCTCAATCTCCACCCTCCAGTGACAGATCTATACCATTATAATATCTATACAAAATACCTCTACATACAATTAAATCAACACATTGCAAAAAGATTATAAATAACCAAAATAAAAAAATAACCCTGAATATCCTAAACCAAAGCCAAACATAACTAATTAACTCTCCCCCTCCTCTCTTCTCTGATCACCAACCCAGCTTGACAAGCTGATTTGCAGCTGCTGGAGCCTGTTTGCTGCATCCCCATATGTGCAGTCCATGTGTGCACGCCCCACAGGAAGTCGCCCTCCAAGAAATGAGTGGTTAGCATAGTTGCCAGGTCTGCCTATTATAAGCGACTTTGGGCTTCTTTTGTTGAAATGTTGCTTGTAAATATTGGCAGTTGCAGGTTGTGTTCATTTGGGCTTGTTGTGCCCCCAAACCCAGGAGGGATCTGATGCACTCTGTTACCAATATAAACTCAATACAGAAGATACACAAACTATTTTGTCCGACTCCAAACACAAATGTAAATTTTACTGTAAAAAGAGGGGCAAAAATGATGTTTCCACCAAAAATAAAACCTCATGGCTAGACTTAAATGTATTTCTAATGTAGCTGCTACTGTTCCCACCATAATTATGCTGTAGAGTATCAACATAAAACTTAGATAAAACCCTGACTATGTGTGTTTGGTTACAAAAATCAAGGTTAGACAGACTGTTTTGTAATAACACAGTTATAAATAACAGTAGCTCCTCCCTCCACTTAGGTAAAAACAAACGATGTTCCACCTACAAACAAAAAGATGTTGAAGAAGTAAATTAAGAGACAAATAAGAAAAAATGTCACTGTGACATTGAAATGTAATGTAGATGAAAATTCAAACATGCTTCATGTAGATTTCTCTTTTTACAAAAAAGGTAATATATCACATTAGAAAAAAAATAGCTGGAGATTGCATGTTTTGGACTTGTTTTATCGATCTGGTGCTTATATTAGTCGCAAAATCTGGCAACGCTGCTAGACGCAACAATGGCGAGTCTGGTGTGGGCTGTGGCAGTAAAACTGGCGTTTTCAGGCACTACTTCAGCTTCATTGAATTCCCAACACTGTTTAACACAAACTTGTCAATAACTGAAAAAGGTATAGGCTGAAGCTTGTGGCATAAGACATCCTTCTTTAAATCACAATACTGTACGATCATTATACCTTATAAGCGTTAATTAATTCATGCTTTAAGATTTTTCTGAACTTTAAGAGAGTTTTACATTTCTTGTGTCAAACGTAAGCACACCTCGTAAAATATATTCTTCTTCTCTTAGTTTAAAAAATGGTTTGAATACAAGCAGGAGGAGTATTATTTACTGCACAAAAAATTATCTCCAGATTAGGCAGTCTTGGTTTAAATGTCATCTAAAGTTTAAAAAATAAGACTTTTATGGCTTTAATTTGTGAAAATTTGGTACAAGATTTAAGGCCTTTAAAGTTTCTGTCAGAATCCTTTAATGAACAACAATAAGATCAAGCTTTTACCACAATCATACTGTAATTAAACCATATTCAAATATTTAAGAAGCAGTGTATGGTGCGAAAGCCTTAAAGCAAAGGAGAAAAATCCAACCTGCAGGTTTAAAATGGAAAAATCTTGTCACCACATGCTGGTGTGATGCCAAACAAACACAGAGAGCACGTGTAGTCGCCACAAACTGATGAACTCATACATTGGTATCTAACATCCGCACAGTGCTAACATATCCACAATGGCCGTCATATTGTTTTTGCAGAGTTCGGAGGCTATCGAGGACATCCTCTGAGTGTTTATGGATGTTAAAGTGAGGAGATATAAATGAGCACGCCGGCGTTTCACTGTGACTCACTCGGGAAAGATGAGCATGTATGAATAACCGCCGGGCTGAATGGAGCACCTCGGCCACTGTGAGCTCCAGGAAACAGATGCGGCCCGATAAGACCAGAGGATGTCACCGTATTGTGTGTGTGAGTGTGTGTCTTCCTATTGTAAATACGGAGTGTGTTCTCAAACTTCCAGCTGCTTCCCGGTTCCATTCGACCTCCGGGGTAATCGGCCCGGGTCGCTGCGAGCAGCAGGCCGCTCTCAGGGAGACGGTGGGGAGGCCACGCTGACCTGCTGCGGGGGCGATAACAGGGAGGTAAATCACTGCTGTTTGTTCCAGCGTCTCAGGAGCCGTGGTCGCTGTTAACCTGAGCGGTGCCGCGCCGACCCAGAGGGACGTCCTGAGAGAGGCTTTCAAAGAACAGGGAGAGGCCCCTCCGCAGAGCCGAGCCGTGAAACGGAAAATGAAGTAAATCACGGCTGTTTATACACATCGCTCACTCTGTGTTTATATGTGAAGAGATATGGCTGTGTGTGTGTGTGTGTGTGTGTGTGTGTGTGTGTGCACGCTCCCTGCCTGTGATTGTTTGTTAAAGGAGAACTAAGGGGAGTGAGTCATGGCACTATTCTGAGAAACAGGCAGCAGACAACTCGCACAAATCATCTATGAAGATTTAGAAGAAGCAGCAGCACACACTGACCTTGCACAGCAGCTGGATCCACCTGATTCACTGTCTGTAACCAGGAAGATCCATATCGCTAATCTCCGATCTACAACAGCCCAAAGTGGCTCTGCCCAATCGGCATCCTTTAGAGCAGGAAGAGGAACGAGCTACGAGTCAGACGACAGCAGGAAGTAAATACATCAAACTTGGTCTGGACCAAGCGTGTAAGTATTAAAGCTCTCTTAAGGCCCAAACATACTCGAGCGGAGTGTACGCAGAAGGGACTCCATGGTGGTCCACACAAACTCAAAGCATTTAGTGTGACACCTATCTGGATTTCACACTTGGCGCCATCACGTGGTGGAACAGAGCCGAGGAGATTGAGGCAAACCTCAATATTTTGCATGTCCTTCACCAACATGGCATACTCCCCAGTTGTTGTAAGATTTTTCTACTGAAACAAACGACCAGGCCGATAAAAACAAGCCCAAAACAAGCAACCTCCAGCTATTTTCAAATTTATTTTAAGAGAAATCGACATAAGTATGTTTTTATTTTCATCTACATTACATCTCAGTTTCACAGTGACATTTTTCTTTATTTCTCTCGTAATTTACTTATTCAACATCCCTTTTTTTGGATGTGGAACATCTTTTTCTTTATACAGAGGTGAAGGGAGGGGCTACTGTTACTTATAACTCTGTTATCGCAAAACAATCGTCTCTTAATTTTAGTGCTTTGAAAAGCCAGCAGGCAGAGCAGCTCCTCTTCCTCGTGGTCAGTGTAGGACGCCATGACAGAAAAATGGAAACAACGTGCAAGGACTGTGGGAAATGTAGGGTTCAAGGAAATTTCACAGGAAACTTCTCCCCCAAACCGAACCGAGTCTGCTGAATTTTAGGTGTGAAAGTGACCTTAGGAGGCTCTAGAATAAAACTCAAGCCTAATGACTTGCAAGAAACTCTGACATATACTTGCTGTGTGAAGCTCTTTAATCAGATTCTAGCGCAGATCTCACAAGGCAGGAAAATGTGTGTAAAAGGAGTTTTTTGCATGTGTCAAAGAAGCTTTTCTGTCTGTAAATTAGGAGATTTTTTTGGGGAAATCTAGTCTGCTATTAAAATATCTCTCTGCTGATTTGAACATTTTATTTTAACACAAAACCATTTCTGAAGGCTGCAGTGAGTGTTTTAAGGCTTCAGGCCTCTGACCAGGCCTCTGTATTTAACAATAGAAAAGATTGTGTTTTATTATAATAGGACATAAAGCTGTTTACACACCTTGACATTTATATAAAACAAAGTCTGGAGTCAAACAGTGGAGCCTAATGACTCCCATGAGGCTCACATTTGTTACTTTATTCTAAATACCAACATAAATTACAGCGCTCTGACACCCAGAGCAGGACCTGATTTTTATTCCACCCTGAGCACGTGAAGCCTTATCAGGCTCATAAAAAGGTGACCTTTATATGAAATAAGCACGGTCCCTCCCTTACATGAAGTTAATTCCAGGCAACATGACGCAGTGTTAGCATGGAATATCAATGCTGCTTTATTATTCCCTCTCTTATTTTTTTTTTACAGGCTCCAACTTCCCCTCTGAGCGGGGAAACTTTCCCCTTGGTGATACGGACTTGGTGAAAGATATACCTGTGTAAAATTCATGAATTCATAACTTTTGAGGGTATATTTCACTACTGATCTATTGGGCCGTGATAAGAATTCAAAGGTGAACGGAGCTGGAGGACATCTTCAAAGCGGTCGAGGACATCACAGGAAAGCCAATGAGGCGCGTTGCCCTCCTCCAACATCCTTGGAATACATCTCATGCGCCTCTCTGCCTCGCTGCGATGTGAAATGCTGTCAGAGAAAAAATCAGATGCCATTGGAGTCTGCTGCCATTAACGTGATTTACTCGGTGGTTTCAGTCAAACTTGGACTCAAAAAAGCGGTTGCATCAGCAAGTTTCATCAGAATTAGTTAAATCATGCAAAGACACAAGGGAAAAGGGACGAACTCGCTCTGAAGGACACTATTAATCACAGAAAAGGTGCAGATGAAGGAATAAAATCTAAGGGCCTGATTTAAAAATGGACTGCATGAGGCAAACAAGTGCTTAACTATTTAAATGAGCCTGAAAATACAGAGCCTGAATGTTAAAACAGTATTCAGTTCGTTTTTCAATAACAGAAAAACTGAACAGCGGCTGAAACAAAGTGAAATCCTGTAGTTGTTAGTAAAAAAGAGAACAGATTAAATTTTATAGGCATGTTTTAGCGGTGCAGAAGGCGGAGCATGTGCCTCACTGCAAGAAAGTTGCTGGTTCAAATCCCCGTGTTGACCAGGGTCATTCTGTGTGGGTTTAGCATGTTCTCCCCATGCATGTGTGGGTTCTCTCCAGGCACATAGGCTTCCTCACACAGACCAAAAACATGTTGACTGGTGACTCTAAATTGCCCTTAGGTATGAGTGTGAGCGTGAATGTTGTCTGTCTCTCTATGTGGCCATGTGATTGGCTGGCAGCTGGTTCAGGGTGTGCCCTGCCTCTCCCTCAGCTGGTAAAGGCTCCAGCCCCCCACAATGGTTGTATTATGCTGTTATTTGTATCTGGAGAACCAAAGGCAAATTTCCCCCTAAGGCAGGCATTAAAGACTTATTTTATTCTTTATTTGTTCCACTATTTCTGTTGTATTTTGTCAGATTTAATGTTGTGCTGGGTTGAAGCAGCTCTCACTGAGAATAGGCCTGTCACGTTTTTCCAGGGAACCAGTGCAGAGCTGTGTTATTAGCATGAACCAGATTTGGATCAAGGCACAGTCTGGATCAGGACTGGAGATCAGAGCTGAAAACTTGGGCCGGAAGGAAAAAACAGCATGAATTTGAATGTAGCATATCACTGATTCAACTCAAAAGCGGTCCTCAGCGCATCGTTTTTGTTTTGCACTACGCCAGGTCATGTCTCACTCAGCGGTAAGAAAACACCAAAACACTATCATAATAAAGTAAAAAAAAAACAAACAAACAAACATGGCAAGTTAGTTAGTACTCACAACCCATGTTGACTCTCATTTTTGCCCTGACTTTGTCCAAATTCTTTATTGTTTTGGCCTTCTCTGCCTCCGTCTTTCTTTTCTTGCTCTGTTTAGCAGGAGGAGTGGTTACCAGTAATCGGGGTATAGGTAGTTTCTCTGCCATTCTCCAGTATACTTGGATCCCTCTTAGCTCAACTACGGGCATTGAATCAGGGTCAGTGCATGCCGGAAAAATATACACGCATAAGGCAGGCAGAACAGCAGTACAGGATTTGATTGGTTTAATAAATTCGGTCCGAATCGCTGTGATTGGTTGGTGTTTTCCCTGGTTTACTCCTGCTGTAGACAGCGGCTATTTTCTCTTTAAAGAACACATCATGCATTGATTGCCATTGGGACATAACGATCATTTTAACCAGTATAACAAAAAGTGTATCTAAATCTGATTACCAACCCTGCCTTTAAGTGAGAACTTAACTACCCCCCCCCCCCCCCCCAAAGAAAAATGGTTGATTATTTCTCTCCTCTAATAATACCAAATGGTATTGTATTTTATATTGTTGGAAAGCCTGGTTAGTCGCCTTTAAAATGAGGTACAACTTGTAAGAATTGTTCTGTCATGGGATGAGCAACCCAACTAAACATGGGGTACCGCCCCCCCTAAAAATGTGCCAAAATCCCCTTTTCCCCTGAAGAAAGCCTACCTGGGGTGCCCACTTAATGGTCTGTCTTTGACTTCCCAGATTTGCAGAACTTGGTCCTAAGTTTAGAAATAGAGCCAGGACTGACACCAAATAATCCTGCCACTCTACGTACCAGAGCACCAGCTTTAGGGGTTTTAGAACATTTTTGGGAGCACTACCCCCACATTTAGCTGTGTTACTTATTCCACAAATGCACAATCTTCACAAGTTGTACCTCGGTGTAAAGGTGACTAACCAGGCTTTCAACTAGGGACATACTTGACAAAAGTAATGTAACCAAATTATCTTTTTAAAGGAGCATATTTGCAATTTAAGGTTTAATGTGGACTTAACACAAGACCTGAATGTTGAGTTTAGACTTAACTGGAGCATGAGGGTGCAGAAAACAAACTAGTCTTTGTTTGACTTACAAATAAATGTAGTGTAAGTTAGTAAGTCTGCATAACAGTTCAGCCTTGTTTGGACACAAAACAAGAGCAAACTGCACAAGAAAGAGTTAAATGGAGCAAACGATGCACCATTTTTTGAGATAATGAAAAAAAGTTTCTATATTAACTGTGAAA
The DNA here is from genome assembly GCA_037902135.1 of Cetoscarus ocellatus. Lineage (NCBI taxonomy): Eukaryota > Metazoa > Chordata > Actinopteri > Labriformes > Labridae > Cetoscarus > Cetoscarus ocellatus. The sequence continues at coordinate 36,442 of JBAMNC010000758.1, read as the reverse complement.
GAAAGACACGATCAAGCTTTTTTACCTCAAAATAAAAAGTTACACAAAGTTCTTGAGAAATCTAAATTAACTGCATGTGAGCAAATAAGAAAACATGTTTTTTTTTTCTGTTTGCATCCCCAGTTCATGAATCCATCCCTAAAACTGGAGTGTTCACATGCTCTGCTGAAGCTGGGCTCAGCAGCATCCTCCACTCTCAGTTTGATTATCAAAGCTAACAGCCGTTAGCATGTGTCAGCCGAGCGGAAAACCCCTGGTAGATACTGGGGGACAGGAGACAATCAAAGGCAGCGGGCTCTTCTGGAGTCAACAGTGGTCAGCTTCTGGAGGTGATAAAGGCCTTTGAACCTGAAAGCAGCTCCAGGCCCCCCTTCGTGTCCCCCCAAGCCCCCCTCCAGCCTGGCCATAGAGGGGTCTACTTTGATTTTCCGCCCCCAGAGATCCTGAGCTGCTCTCTTCATCTCTGCTGGAGAGAGGCAGAGAGAGAAACAGCACAGATCTGTCAGATATTGGTGCATCAGTGACTGACGCTCAAACCACAGGCCGGGTCACCAAGTCTGACCTCAAACACTTGACTTGGAATGCAGCAAAGACGCAGATAAGTGTTTCTAAGGGGGCCTGCAGAGAGTGACGACGACTGGAGGGCAGGGGCTTGTAATCCCTCTTCAAGGGGAATCAGGAGAAAAGGGAAGAGCTGACCAAACAAATGACCAAACCTCATCCTATTGTGATGGTGTCAGGGATAGACTTTGGTCAGAAGCAGGGTCCGAGCCAGAACAAAAGCTAATTATGTTATAGTGTGTGCCCAATTTTAGTATCAAAGTCCAGAACCCCTAGCACGGATAAACCCACCAAATAACTACAATAAATTTGTCTTAACCATGTGTACAAGTAAATCATGCAACCAATGGTGGAGTTTATGTCACTGAGTCTTTCAGAAAGTTTCAGACTGACATGACAAATGACTTTGCCTTTAATATTTCACCTTAACCACTTCAACAGACATCCCCAATTGTTGTTTTGTACCCTAGCAGATCTCAAGATTCTGGTTCTATATCACCTCCTACCAGTATTTATAGAAATAGGTATAGAAAGTTGACATATATTAAAAAATAAGAATCAATACAGTCTTTGGGGCATAAATATCTTTGTAGTGTGTTCAGCTGAATAAAAGTCAATTTATAAGGACTTTTTTTTGTCTTAATTTAATTTTTACACAACTTTCCAACTTCATTGTAATAAAGGTTTGTAAATAGAACCATTTTTTTATTTTTTGCTGTGCACAAATATGATCAAATTGGGCTTTTTATCCTTTAGTAGCTGGAAGAAGTGATAAAAATCTGATCTGTCAACACAGTCTCTAAAAAATGAGGAAAAACTGAGTGATCTTTTGGTGAAACGCAGCGTCATTTTAGGATAAATGTGGATTGAAATAAACTTTGGTTTGCGTTAAACCAGACCCGTCAAACAGAAATGACTCCTCCACCAAACCTTATATAAGCTTTAAATCTGCTCCACTCTCGGTCTAACCAAACATTCAGACTATTCTCCCATTCCAAAAGTCGTGGCTGACCCTGAGGTCAGATCATCCGGTGAACTGGCTCCTCCTGTTTTCCAAAGCGGCCTGTTGATGGCTCATAATGTCACTCAGGGCCGAACATCTCCACCTCGTTTGACTTCATGACACGGACCTTCAGATCCACTCAACACCACGACAGGGAAAGTATGTTTCATGATCGGAAAGGTCTCCTCCACAGCAGAGGCTCCCTCGGAGACGATCAGAGCGAGGTAACGGAACAAAAGCCGTCCCAGCTCCAGTGTTGTTATGGTTCATGTCATGTCTGCCTGGCGAACGCACTGGCGGTCTTGGCAGTCACGAGTCCTGAACTCTGGATGAAACAGAGTTTAAACTCAAATCTTTACAGAGTCAGGCGTCCCTGAAAGTGTGCCTGTCGTTTGCTTCAAAAGGTGATTGAAATGTGACATTCCTGCTTCTGTTTGAAGTCGCACTTAAATAAAATGAGCCCAGGACTTTACGGGAAGGTGAGAGAGGTGAAAGGTTACAGGGCGGCCAGGTGAGCACAGCCTGCAGGGCAGATATCCAGACCGGCCTGTGCAGCATGCAGGCACTAAAAACACAAATACATCCTCGACAGACAACACAAATCTATGACTGTGTTAGTCCTCAGAGCAGCAGATAAATAACTGGAAGCCGGAGCGAGCTGGTGTAGTAGAGCAGGACTGGTTTTACTTATTTGGAGGCCCCGGGCAAAGACCAATATTAGCCCCTTGACGCCTGAATTTATATACAATTACATTAAAAAATAATTTGTGTTTTTTGCTTTCAAGCAGATGCTAAAGTGAATATTGTTAGTTTGACTCTAGCACACAGAATAGATAGAAATTTAGGTATGATGCAAATTAGCGACAACAGGCATGAACAGACAGTAAAGTTTAACAGTAAGATAGTAATAAAACACATTTTCCCATCTCAGGTATATGATTGATTGCATTGATTGCAACAAACAAAAAACAGTTCAGCTTTCTTTGCAGTCTTATTTATGAACATTGCACTTTGAACATTGCAACTTGAACAGAGTGTGTCTGTGTGTGTCTTTCAGTGGCCGTAGCAACATTAGGCCACCATTATGGCCTAATGTTGCTGATTGGCAACATACTGAAAACTTCAAATGACTTCAAAAATATCTGTCACAGGTAGTCTATACCGATATATTTGCTGTAGAAGCAAACAATAAGCTGATGTGTATTGTAATCTGAGAGCAACTTAACTCAAATAGGACAATTCTTCTCTTTTGGCTGTGTATATGCAGGTGTGATAAAACTGGAAGTTTAATAGACGTCAAGGGGTTAAGCCCATCCTCACTTTAAGCAGTTCTGGCTCCTGAACAGAGTATTCTGAAGTTTTTAAAGTGCAAAAAGTCAAGATTTCAAGTCATAAAAAGAGAAAGTATTGTCTTAATTGTACAAATCTGTTGACAATGTTCTGACAAACAGAAAAATTGCATGGGTAAGGGTTTTCTTTTCTCAGTTGCGCCAACTTATGTAAACTTTTTTATAATATCTGCACAACCTTCTCAGATTGAGGGTTTGTGTGCAGTTTTCATCACTTTTTACGAGCGTTAAAAGCCTGTTTTCTTTGTGTGCAGAGTTTTACATTTATATCATGAGAGTATCACACATCTGTATAATCTTACAAAGGACACTCAATATGCACTATTATTGTTATTATATTATAGTTTGTGGGTAGTTTAACCAGCCGGTGTGACATAACAATGTTAGGCCATTTGTGCTGACCTGGGCCTGCTTTAAAATACTGCTGTGTCAACAAAAATGTGCAGATTTGTATTGTTTTTTCAACTGAATCAAAACAAAATAACCAAGCTGAGGGGGTGGAAAAGGCCTTATCCTTACGCTTCAATAAATAGAATAAGTGGACTTTCAGTTGTTAACACATTTTCCCAACTTTGTGCACAGATTTGCTGACAGTAGACATCTTTCTGAATTGTATTTGGGGACACGAAATTTAAGTTTCCGCCAAACTTCTTTAAAAAATTGTGATGTTTCTAGTATTAAGTGCTAAACCAGCAGGATTTCACTGATTTAGTGGACTTAAAACTGCAAACATGTCTGCTTGAGCCATTGCCCACTTCTGCCTGACGGTTAAAACAGTCCAAAAATACAGAGAATATTCAGACAAATCCTGTTTCGTGTGGTTGACTCCGTTTGTCTCGTCCATCCAGCTGTTTGCAGCAGCTCACTGTTCACTTGAAGCCCCTCAGAGAGGAATAACCCCTGGAGCTTTATGTATGAAAACAATGTGCCGAACACTTTGCTCTTTCTTGCAGCTCGGGGACGCTTAAACATCCTACCTGCAAAACTAAATAAAAAAACAGCTGTAAAATTGATTCATCCGGTCAATGACACTCAATATGTTGTTTCTTGTACTTGTGACCACTCAGGGGCTAATGATTTGGCCTTTATAGGTAATTACCTGCGGTCTTTCTCTTTGAAGATCACAACGTGCAGAAGGATGTCTCTATATTTAATGTTGATCGACCACAGAACGGGGAGGGGGGATGTTGTGTGTTGTGCTTGATGAGGCGAAGCAGCGAGAACATTAATTATTCAACGCACAAATCACAAAAATAAAGATGGCAAAACCAAATTGTTCTGAAATATCCCGAGGAGGAAAAGAGCTGTTGGCATTCCTCCCAAAATGCTGTTTGAAAATGCTCTTTGAAGGTAATGAGGCATGCTTGTGGCAGCAGCGCCACGGAGAGGCAGCCAGCTCTCGATTGGGTTCCTTTTTTGCTTACATATCACTTCAGTTCGGCACGTGTGGTACATTTCTAATGAGGAGCAGGAGCGCACCCTGCCCCCCACTCAGGGCACACATGTCTTTTAAGGAAGAAGATCTGCAGGAGGAAGAGGACTTGTCCACAGAAAAACCCTCAGATTTGTCTCCTGGAACAAAATGTCACCGTCAGCTCGATTAAAAGCACAGCGCTCTCCCTGCTGCAGCGAGCGAGGCCGTTATAAGAAACTCTGTTATACAGGCCAGTTTTATGGGTAATGAGATATGAGAGGATCTCCTCCTTCATACTTAATAATACATTTGAGGTAAAGGGGGAAATAATGTTTTTATTGTAGCTCCAAAAGCCCTCAGACTGTGATGAAGCAGGGTGTGAAAACGTGCTGCTTTTTTGTGGTAAAAATGATACAAAGATCGTGAAGAATTTATGTGAAAGACCACAAAAAAAGAGTTTTAAACTTCAGCGATCATTTATTCATTGACTGTAAATGGATAAGCCGGGTCAATATAAATTACAGTCAGAAGAGGCCGAGAGCAGAGCGGTAAATCATAAAAGCGAGGCACACTGGAGGTGTCTGAGAGTTTGGAGTTATGACTATAATGTGGAAGCTTTAAATTATTACATATAAAGATTAAATTATGAACCTCAGGCTTCAGTCTTACTTATTTAAAAGACTTTAATCATGAAATAAGCTTCAATGTTCAATTTTAGTGAAAATACACCTTAAATGATGATTATCATTCCTGTCATGTTACATTAGCATCACTGGTTCTCTTTAAAATTCATGAATTAATCAAATTTCCCTAAAATTAAAGGGACAGTTCAGGATTTTTTTGGAGTGGAGTTTTATGAGGTGCAGGTCAATATCCTGAACATTAGCCACAGTGTTGGAGATCAGCCCTGCTTCTGTACAGAGCGAACACGTTCAGGAGCTAGGGTGATTCATTTCTGCAGACTGGGATGACAACTTTATAATTTAAAGGTCCCATGTCCTGCAGAATCATTGTCCTTTGCTTGCAGTGTTGTTAAAAGGGGCATGGAAAGCAAGGAAAGTGACACATTCTCCCAAATCTAAGTTTACAGAGAAATTCTCTAAGCCCCCTTATAACTTCCTGGAGTTTATGATGTCATAGCCATACAAACTCCACCTCCATGACTGTTTTGAAAGTCCACTCCACAGCCTGTAACCCATCCTCCTCCTCCCAACAGACATCCTTTAGGCAGCCAATCAGCACAGAGCTCATAATAGCCTAATTCACACTGCCGTTTCAAGGCGTAATATTTATCTCTTTGTGATGTTTGCCTCCTCTGTGGCGACGGGTTGGGGGGAATAAATTGATTCCCTCTTTGTTCCGACTCCAGAGGTAGTAAGAGAGGAAGGAAGCACGAGGACTCAGCGGGAGACAGGAGCGCTGCGAGTGAGCTGGGTGCCGTTGTATTGCAGTGTGAATTGACACAGATATTGCAGCCTTCTCAGCCTTCTGTAGTCTCCCCCCTCAAATCTTAGCATTTCCAAAGGGGAGGGGAAAAGAGCCTTAACTGATTCTCTACAGAGATGGAACTTAACATGTTTTGATTCTACTTCAATCTAATCTTACTTAACAGACATAAAAGACATGATTGTATTTGTCAACTTGTCTATTTGACGAGCCAAGTGTTTCTCAATAAGTAGGGTTTATATTTATCATGGAAACATTAAATTGTTAGTATTTGAAATGATCACTTTAGACTTACATATTTTGTCTTAGTCTGGAAAGAAAAAGGTAAATTAGTTGTCACTTATTTGTTTGTATATTTTTAAAGTATTATAACGTGTGGATATAACAGAAGCCAATAAAAATAATTTCTGTAATTGCATGTGATACTTGATAAAGAAATGAATATTTGTGTCTCAATAAATTTAGAAAATCAGAACTTTGTCCTTTAAAGTATCTTTGTGACCTTTGTGAACACTTGAAAAAACATCACACAGCTTGTCGAAAGTATTGCACTAGCAAGGTCAAGATAACTTTGACCTTTGACCTTGGAAACCTTACTTTATTCATCCCTGAGTCAGTGAGGCCATAACTGTTTAGAAATCTTTCCAAGCATTCTTGATTATATCTAAAAGAAAGACATGTCCCATGATTAGACCTTTGACCTATGACCTATGACCTACAATCTAATCAGTGCAAAATCAGAGAGGGCATTCGAGCAACATGTAAAGAAAAGCCTTCAAAGTGTTCTTAAGATATTGTATCTGAAGAAAAACATGTACATTGACTATGCAAAGCTCTATGGAGGAAAAATTGATATCAGTGATATCCACAGTAATTCAGCTCTACTAGTACGTAATTTGGAGTACAGGTACTCAATTTTGGCCAACTAGTGGACTTTACTAATGAAGCAAAAAGTGTCATAAGTACTACTAGTAGACTTATTGGGCCTGCAAGTACTACAAGTAGACTTAAAAATGTTTACTGGTGTTACTAGTAACCCTTATATGCTAATAAGGAGGTGGGGAAAAGCAAATTCAAGCTTCCCACTGGCTTTCAAAAATATTACAACCAATCAGGGAGCTGGACTTGGTTATAACCCCTCCTACTTCATTTGCATCAGGTCTACCAGTACTTCTAGTGAATCTACTGGGTTTAAAAAAAAAACAACTTCCTTTTTCGAAAAGCTTTTGGCTGATTTTATTTGATTTTATTTGCTGACTGTTTTTATTGATTTGTTCTTTGTACTGTGCACTTTGAGATTTGTTTTCAAATGTGCGTTATAAATAAATCTATTATTATTATTATTATTATTATTCAAATTTTGTTTTATTAGTAAAGGTTTTTGCTGCACCTGTGTGTGAGTAGACCTTACACAAACATAACACAAATAAACTACTAGTAGACAACAGATGAAGAGGAAAAAAACAATTTTGTGTCACTAGTAGACTTAAAAATGTAACTTGTAAAAACTCAAAGCTTCACTTGTAGTACTAGTAACACAAAGTTGTCTACTAAGTGATTTTTCTTCACTAGTAAAGTCTTCATGCGCACTTATGCACCAAAATTGAGTCCTAGTAGTGTTGAACTACGGTTGATATCACCGATGTCAATTTTATGCCCAAACAGCTGCCAATAATTGACTAGTGCACAGATAACCGGGAATCCTCGTGCTCAGGCCCGGCTGTCACCTACATCAGCTCCAAAGTTAACCCTTTAAAGGCTCATGCTGCGCTCGAAGCAGATCCTGGAAGTCTAAAAATGGAGGCCGCCATTGTGGAGTGCAGAGAAAGTAAAAATCCATCTTCCTGCACACTGAACAAATGCCCTTCGAATCCCCCCCCCCCACCAAAGATGAAGAGGAGGAAACCAAATCCAGCTAATCTGTGATGCATTAGCGAGTGCACCAACAGTATGCTACAGCCCATTAGCGGTTCACAATGATAGCTGATTTTCAGATGGCACTGATAGCCATTACAGTAATTCGCTCCAGCCTGAGTCAACCCTCCAAACGACACCCTCTGCTTCCGGCCCCTGACATTAGATCAATAATGCAAAACCTCCTTAAAAGTTCTGCCCTGTGGTTTCGTTTAAAAGTGCTTCCTCTCGAGCTAATGATGCAGGTTAATTAGCTTGTCATCGTTTGAGAGTTTCCTGGGACACAAACAGGGGGATGTTTTAAAACCTGAGAGCTGCAGGGATGGGGTATGTTTCCTCTGTGTGTTTTCTCTCTGCTTTACTGATGTTTTTTTTTTATCTTGGCTGAACACCAAGCTGCTCCACTTGTGTGTATTCTGTCAGTGCACAGGGTCAGTGCAGCTGAGAGGAAAATGTTGGCCAAAGAAATGACAAAAGAAGCTGCTCAGATCAAGAACCTGCAAAGATTAGGCTCCTCATAACCTCATGTTAAAATGGTTTTACTTTTTTGAACGTATAAAAAAAATACATCTGTGATTCATCTTTGAAGTACTATCTTTAAGTAGTAACCAGAAATTAAAAATGAGCAAATACAAAAGTGCATGAAAGCTCCAGGTTGCCTTATGAGTAATTCAAAATCTATGAAGCTCCCTGTAGATAGTGTCCAACCTCTAGTAATATGGTCCAATCAGAATCTTTTAGAGCAGGAAGAGGTGGAGCTACGAGTGAGGTGACAGCAGGAAGTGACTGCAGGTACAGGTAATAGCACGGACGCTAACAGCTTCAGTAGCAGTTTGTCAGATCTTGACTGCATTTCTTTATTACATGAAAAACAAATATCAACATTTCAAACTCCTCTACTTTAAGGATATTTTCGCTCCACTCCCAACATGTTTTGACGAGAGTTTGTTTTACAAAGTGGCTCACGTTATGTATAGAGTAGCGTCTGTCTACAACATTAGCTGATTGGCCTGTAATAAATGTGGTTGACAGAATGATCATCCAATCACCTGCTGGATATGCTATTAAAAGGTTCTGCCCCTCCCCAAACACTTTCATGGGCTCTTTCCCAAATGGACCAGTGAAATTTACTGAAGGGTCCACCTGGTGTGCCAGGTAAAATATTCCCAACCTGGAAAATATAAGACTTTGGTTTTGTGACTCTCTAGTGGCCACTGAAGGCCTTTTAGCGTAACTGCACTCCAGAAAGCACACAGTGAAAAATTAGTTCATCAAATATTTTCCTTTTTTCTACAATTTTAAACTGACCTGGGGTTCATCTGTACCCCACAATGTGGCTGTATCTTGACAGATAAATATTTTACTCAGGTAAAATGTTTAAGGCTGTGTGGACGTAACCCATCAGCTATGAAGCAGCCCAAAATACTTGGCTCCTTCTGGAAGTGTTATCTGACTCCATGTGTGCATTAATTAAAGGATACCCCAAATAGTTATCATTAGATTTTGATGAAATTTACAGGGCATGGTGGTCACGGCATGAGAAAGAACTGATTAGTTTTTGATCTGAATCTGGATTCAGGAATTTTTGGAGCGATTTGTTGACATTGTGAGATAGGGCAATGTTTTCACTAATAACACTGTTAATAATGTCACTGATGCCTTGTTGAAGTTTTGTGCCTTGGTGCACCTTTATGGGGGGTATCCTATCCAGCTGTAGGTCTCACATCCTTTCAAAGTTCATGAGGACATCCGAGGCGGTCTAATTATCAAAGACATCTGATCACAAGCGAAGGTGCAAATTTATTATTTGGCCTGACTTGTAAAATACACAATTGTTAATTCAAAATTACATTTCTTTATTGAGAAAGTGAAATTACTAGCTTGTTTCCTGTCCGCCATCATCCAGGCCTCTTCACATAGTTGCCAGGTCTGCTTATTATAAGCAACTTAGGGCTTCTCTCTTTGGAAAGCTTCTTGTAAATATTGGCAGATGCTGGTTGCGTGTTTTAGGGCTTGTCCCAAAAGTGCAGTTGCACATTTGGGTTTATTATGCTCCCAAACCAGGAGGGATCTGACGCTCACTCTACTACCAATATAAACTCAATTCAGAGGTTACACAAACTTATTTGTCCCACTGTAAACACAAATGTAAATTTTACTGTAAAAAGAAGCAAAACTGATGTTTCCACCAAAAAGGAATCTTTATAGCCAGAATTAAGTTTATTTGTAATGTAGCTGTTACTTTTTTCACCATAATAAAACTGCAGAGGATCAACATAAACTTAAATAAAAGCCTGACTATGACTGTTTGGTTACAAATATCAAGATAAGACTGTTTAGTGATGACAGAGTTTTAAATAACAGTAGTCCCTCCCTTCACTTCTGTATAAAGAAAGGGATGCTCCACCTCCAAACAAAAGGATGCTGAATAAGTAAATCAAAAGTCAAAAATGAGAATTTGAAATGTAATGTAGATGAAAATCAAAACATACTTTATGTAGATTTATCTTAAAAAATGAAATAAATAGATAATATCTATCACATTAGAAAAAAATAGTTGGAGGTTTCTTGTTTGATTTTATCAACCTGGTTGCTTATTTCAGAAGAAAAATCTGGTAACACTGCTTCTTCTTCTTGTAAGAGTATGACAACAGGGTCTTCAACTTAGTTTTTGTTCCAGTCTAAGCACAGCAAGTTGATGTTTGTACCTTAAACAAGTTAAAACTTTCCATTATTGATGCAGACACATAAAGGGCTGCTCACACATATGGTCCATCATGCCCCCACAGATCACCTCAGGGGTCGACCGCCTCCATTGATCTCCCTCATGTATCAATCAGACTCTGCGTGGACAGGTCTGGTGTTTCTTAGCGGCTCTCCATCAGGATGCCGTTAGAGCATCACTGTCACACTTTATCCTTAATAAGTGATGAGGCCGCTGGTGAAACTGCAACTTCCTCCTGCATTAGGATAAGCGAGTTTCGGGCAGGGAAGAGGGACATTTCGTTAATATGCATGCAGAGAAGGAGCGAGGCAGATGGAGGGGGAAAGTGAGGCAAGGAGAGGAGTGTTATTATCAAGGACCAGGGACAAACCAAAGTCTCCACGCAGAGAAGGACGTTCAAGATCAATCGGCGAGAGAAGATGCCGACTAAGTGCTTTAGTTTCTGTGAGGGAAGCAGAATGAGGACTGATTGTTCTAACGCACCGAGACCTTGGATTCAGTTGAAAAACAGCACTTTTTCTGATACTTATTACCACAGTAAGGATGATTTTCTGTCTCCAAAGTATTCAGAACATTCGCAGGTTTGACCAGCGTCTTCTTTGAGAAGCCCTTCACTTCATTTTTGATTGAACTCCAAATCCTTGGATGGCAGTCGGGGCAAAAAATCAAACCAAAACCTGAACTGACATCACTGGAAACTTTGTACGGCGTCATTTTCACCAAGTTTCCATTTTCCTTTAATGAGAAAAGGCAGGCAGCAAGGTCCAAACCAGGTCATGTAGTTCTGAACCTAATCTGAGCTTTTTCAGCATAGACAGTCTGTTATTGACATATTACTCACTGGTCACTTAATTTGGGTTATCCGTTTGACTGCCTATTAAAGAAAATAGCTAATAAGCCAGTCACATGGCAGCAACCCAATGCATAAGGCATTGAATTCCAACCTCAATCTAAGCAACAGTGGAAAAGAATTTTGATTTTAGTGACTTTGACCGTGGCATGATTGGAAAAAAGGTGTGCAGAGGACTGTTTCTAAACACACTGTTAAGACTTTGAGTTCACAAAGTAACAATTACTGAGGTTTAAAGAGTCTAAATAATTTGATTTATACCAATTAAAATGGAAAAAAGTGGTTTCTTTAAATTCATTAAATGTTCAGATATTTTATTTTGTCTGTGAATGGTCGTAACTTTACATGTGCATGTGTAGCTGTGTCAGGAAAACTTCACTTATGGCTGCAAGCTATCATTTCTCCATCACCAGGAGCACACAACCCGTTGGTATGCAGCTACTGCTAACTGCTAACACAGCTTGCTAACACAGCCTGCTAATGCTGTTTTAAATCATTTATAGGCTACATGGCTGCGCACTCAATGTTTTGACTCACACAGTTTGTTATAACTGCTGCTAATGATATCGATTGCTGCTACAGTGTAATGCCGGCTGATTGGAGCTCTCAGTTTGCTGCACAGTGTCGTGTCGTGCTGTGTTGTTCATTATGAAACTTGTGCGCAGACGCATGTGGTAAACGCTCACTGTGTTTTCCATGAAAACTACCGGTGAGGGCAAAGCATTCTGAGTAATGTAGTAAATGTGATTATTCTGAGGCAACTACACTATGATTATAAATAATGGTACAAGCTTCTGTTTTTTTAATTATTTGGAGTAATATATATTTAAATAATATATTATTTTTATTTATTCATTTTATTGTGTTTCAGGTTTATTACCTGTGGTTATTGATTTAAAATAAATATAAAGCAACGACAAACACGGGTCGTAACAGTGTGTGCTTCCTGGTGAGCCTGTTCGGAGGGCTGGATTAAGCAAGATCTGAACACACACAACAAATCAAATGTTGAAGCAGATGGGCTGCAGCAGCAGTAAAAGACCACACTAGGTGCCACTCCTGTCAGCTAAGAACAGGAAACTGGGGCTACAAATCGCACAGGCTCACTAACAATTTTAAAACTGTTCACTGGTATAATAAGTCTGGATTTTGGTGTCTTTTTTGGGGGGCTACCCACATTTAGCTGCGTTGCCCATTGCACTAATGCAGTGATAGCTCATTGTAAAGCTGACTAATGAGGCTTTCCAGCAATATAAAATACAAGACCAATAGGTATTATCAAAGGGGAGAAATGATTGACCAAAACCATGTATCAAACTTTTTTTAAAGGAGTTTAAAAATAAAAGAAACAGTTTGTTTGTCTATTTTTTTTCTACCCTGCCTTTCTTGAGCTGCAGTAACGACAGCCTCAGGTCGACACCGTTGTTTCTAATCTTCAGGTCTGGTGTTTTCAGAAAGGCTCTTAACTAAAACAAACCTAAATCCTTCATTAAACCAGGTTTGGTTCAGGTTACGGGGGGCATTTTACAAAACAAATTAGAGCTGCACCAAGTCTACACAAATAAACAACAAATGAATAAGAGCTCAGAGAGCGGTGGTCATGGAGGCCACGGCTTATTAAGCCTGAACCGACTATCCAGTTCTTCATATTTGAATAATAAATGACCCCATCCTGCTCCGGTTCACTCCATCCCTGGACTAATTGTTGTTTTTGTTTGTGTCCTGGTGATGTGTTTCTCATTCCTCGCTTTGACTCACATCTTTCTATACCGGATCAGCTCTATAGTTTCCACAGCAGCGTGTTACGGCATCATTTTATTCATTAAACATGTGATGGACTGCTGATTATTTCAGCACGCTCTCTGCAAAGTGCTCAGACACAGTCTCATGATGAAGGCCTATATAAATAAATCGGACTTAAATTTACTGGCTGTAAACACCAGAGGGACATGGTGTGCAGAAACACTTATTTTTCTTACATACTAATATCAATCTGTCCTTGGAAAATTATGTTTTGCTCTAAACAAATGTGCTTCGAGACAGAAAAGGAAAAATGACTCAGTCTAACGAAGTCTTTATGTCTGAAAGACAAAAATATGAAGTTTATTTAATGTGCTGCAATCAGAATGATTCTTTTTGATTACCACAATTTTCACTTCCACTAAAAGGGTTATCAATTAAAAAATGTACGCAGCCACATTCTGTGTAGATAAGCTATCAGTCCAGTTTAATCACAAAGCCAAGCAGGAAGAATGGGCTGCTTTCTGCTAATGAAATGCTTTTAATTTGTGCCGTTTACCAAAATGTGTTTGCAGGCATAATTACTTACTGGAACAAAGCAGCCGATGTATGAACATTTAATAAAATCTGGAGATTTTCTGCCTTGTTAGCCACTTTTTTTAAAATTGTTTTACTGTTTTTGGTCGGGCAGATTGTTAGAGCCACTCAGGAAAACAAAAATGGGCGTCTGGCGAAAGTATACACGAGTAATTAAACTAAAATAAAAGTGCTGACGGCTCAAAGTTCACGTGTCATGACATAGACATTTATATGTCAGACAAAGTTTAGAGAAATATAAAGAACATGCTGCAAAAATGCTCTGAAGAGTTGTTTGCTAACCTTTGCAGTGCAGCTGGATTGACCATGAAAATATTCAAGCAGACCCGTCTTGCAACGCTCTGAGCTGCAATGACTGAGCTCTGTCTGCAGAGGCAGTGACCAATCAGTGTCATTTAAGAATAAGGCGTGGGAGTTACATGCTAGCAACAGTAAAAGCAGCTGCAAGCCTGGAAAAAATGGCTGCTTCCCTTTTTTTTTTTTTTTAGAATATTTTATTTTCAGTTTTCAAACTTAACACATGTAAGAAAATGCGAGAGCATTGTTACAAACCCCTTCCCTAACCCACCATATACAAAATAAAAAGACAACGAAACCAAAACAAGAGGCAAATAATAATAATAATAGTAATAATAATACTTAGTACCGGTGGCCAAAGGCTTGTTGATTCTAATTCTCTTTCTCCATGCTGTCCACTATAGAAGTTGGCAGGGTATCTTTATAGGCTAAATAAGGTTGCCAAATCTCTATAAATGTTTTGCAGTCATTTCTGAGTGTGTATGTGATCTTTTCAAGTGGAATACAACTGTTCATTTCTAAAAATCCATCTTGCTATAGAGAGTTGGGAGTCAGACTTCCATGTAATGGCTATGCACTTCCTGGCAATGCACAAGGCCAATGCAAGATTTTTTTTTTTGTGTCTTTCTTAATTGTGCATCGATACTTGTAGAGTCTCCTAACAAACAGGTTTGAGGATATGATGGGAGATTTATACCTAGAAGTTCTGACATGATGTCAGAGAAATCATGCCAGAATATATCAAGTTTCATGCATGACCAAGTGCAGTGCAGGAATGAGCCCTCTTCTATACCACATCTGAAACACAAGCTTGATATCTCAGGTTTATACTTATGCAATGGCTGCTAGCATTGATGCTAGCATGGATAATCGTTTTGTTTCATCCTTGTGCCATGATCAGCATTTTCTTAAAATCATCAACAATGAATTGGCCTTGAAGAGCCCTTATTGTGCTCTTTGAATTGAAATGCTCTTTTGTTTGATGTGTCTCCTCAATGTGATAGAACACTTCTATCCACAAGACAGAAAGTCTATGGTGTCAGGACTTCCTCCTTTTCTTGAAACAGCTTGTTTTTCTTGAACTATCATTGTGGAATCCTGCATTGTTTAATCTGGAGGCAATAATGGGTTTGTTGATAGCTGTATGCCGGGCATGCAAAGCTCTCTTCTCTCATTGGTCAGAGATTCTAACATGGGAATCAAACCAGCAATCTTCTTGCTGTGAGGCATGTGTACTACCTGCTGCACCAATGTCCTGCCAGACTATTATATGAGATTTTAAAACAGATTAAATACTTAAAACTGCTGGGAGGCTAGGGCATTACTCAAAGGACATAGTTTAAGTGACCATTTATTGTGTGATTTTTGGCTGAAGAGTGTTTCCTCCACTGTATGTGTCTTTAGGCAGAGCAACTTGGCTGCAATAATAACAAGAGGTCAACTAATTTATTTATGGTTGGGCTTGACGAATGCTTGGTTTAAGAGATTTGGGATGGGCCCTGTGTGATATCTTTTCAGGGGGTCCTGAGTCCTATAACCATGCAACTTGTAGTGTTGGGCTGAAATTGTGCTTAAGTCATTAAGTCTGATACCAACATTAGACATATTTGAGGGTTAATGGTGTTAAAAATACTCCTAAAAATGAAATTAAAAAAAAAAAAAAATACAGATTCGTACACTTCTGGACACTATTGCAGAGTTTTTCAGGTTAAGCCACAGGTATAAGGTGTTTCTCCAAAGTTTAACAGAGAAGGTCAAGTATAAAAACACTCAGGTCAGCTGTTAAACTGTGAAGGGCATCCTCATCATTCTGCTGCTTGAATTCTAACTATCTGCGCTGGAGTTCTCCACCTCGTTAGCAGATATATAGAGATGCTACTCTGCAGCTCAGAGTCACAGCGGTCCCCTGCAGGGCCACACTGAGCCTCCCCTCATCAACATACGGGGTCAAACTAATGCTGCGTCTCAGATAGCAGCCGAGGAGATTCTCAATGTGAAAATATCACTATGGCATTTACAGGGACGGTTTGTCTGCAGGGTGAGGAAAGGTGTACTTAACTCACTCACCGAGGAAGCAATCCAGCAGACGGGACTTTTAGGAGCTGTTTTTTTAAAGCCCTGTGGCTTCCTCCGACTTTAAAGGAGAAACATCTTGTGAAATCTTCCCGATGTTCCTCATCCTGCTCCTTTTTCATTAAAGAGGTCGTATAAATGCAGAGAGGACGCCCTTTGAGCGGAGACGAGGGAACATGGCATGATCGTTTGTAGGACTTGTTTACAGGAGCGTGGACGCTTTTAAGGAAATTGGGGGCATGAGTCTGGGTCTGCGGGATGTTCACTGCTCTGACCAGATCATTAGTGCGGATGGGCTCTGACTCTCAGTTGAACTCTGGTTAATTTAACAAAATTCAGCTCCAAACTTCAGAGAAATGAGAGTCTAATGAATATCTGCTGAGTCTGAATGTGTCTGTGAAATAAAGTGAGAGAGCGTCTGGCTGCAGCAGAGAGTTAAAGACCCGAACTGTTTGGATCTAAGAGGACAAATCTCTGTCATTTTCTCCACAGCAGACTAACTTATTATTTAGGATATCATAATCACTAAAAGTGGACTCACAACTAGCTCCCTAATCATGAGGCCTATGGCTACAATCTGGCTTGTTTGCATGTCAATGTTCATAAATGTCTGTATTTGAATGAATAAGTGAATAAATGAAAAAGGCTGGAGATGAACTTGCTGTGCGGACGAGGACACCTCTGCATTCGAAATCAAGAATTCAAGCTGCAGTCTACAAAACACCGATTACTACACTGCAAAAACTCAGATCTTAGTGAGTGAGCACCCTAAAATTCATGAAGTATATTCCATTAAATGCACTCAAAACACACCAACACATTGTTAGCCATGTCATTAGTTAAATGTTACAAAGGTGGTCTACATCGCAATGAAAACAAATATTTCCTGCTTATGTATTCCGATCAACACCAAAATCTCTCCACATCTGTCTTGTACCATGACTGACATTTCCTCAAAAAATCATCAACATATGCTGAGAACTTTTTCTTTTTTTTTTTTGCCAACGAACAAACCAAAAAACTGACAAACACTGTTAAAACTTGACCTCCTTGGAGCAGATAATAACTAAAAAAAACAAAAGTTTTACATGTATTTTGTGCAACAGATGTTGCCTTCTTGATTCATTTGCATGTATTCTGAGAGCCAAGACGCCATTTAATCCTTCAGTGAATCAGGCCCCAAGTCTGCTGCCAATCCTGATAAACAGAAATCAGATTTGGATCAACTTTTAAAACTCAATTGTAAACCCGTCGTCAGAAGATAAAGGACTGAATCATCACAGCCTGTTTTAGAGGAAACACTCTCCTTGTTGTGAGAACCAGGCGTTGATTGATTTGTTGTTTTTGATCCACTCCAGCGGCAGCAAACACTCTCCGGGGTGACAGATAAAAGAAACATGGCTGACACCCGGAGCGTAGCGGAATTTAAGCTCTTTATTCAGCCTGTGGTTTTAATCAGAGCCGGGATTGGAGGGCACGTCTCACCCCGCTCATCCAACAAGTGAAAGATGCTTATTAGAGTTACTCAGTCCGACATAATGCACAAACAAGGACATTGGAGATGTTTATAATGGTGCTTCAGTGCCGGGGTCAGCGTCCGCCTCCAATCAATCGCGGCGGCCTGAATGGAGGGAGCGCTTTACAAAAGGCACACACCATCATTTATCTTATCATCTGACGCTGCGTAAGCTCGCTTTGTAAACAAATTGGAATGCAAATTGCATTTGTTTGCCTTTTTTTTTCCCCTCAAACCTTTTTTGGCTGATTTAAAGCACTTTCCTATCTTCCAATCACTCACGCACGCTCACGCTGGGGTCGTGCCCACACACACGTGGAGGATAATGTTTTCTGGCATGAGAGAGCTGGACCAACCTCAGATGAATGTTCTCCTTCCCCCGCCACGTCTGATTCTCTCCTGGTTGTCGAGCGGCGTGTGCGTGCGAATCAATCAGGCCCCTTGTTCTAATCAGTCCCACTTATATCAGCCTGCGAATAAATGACAGCGTTCAGGGGAGATCAATAGGAGATAAGGTGAACGTCTCCTCGATTCCTGCTCACAGGAGTGTGAGGGTGGGACAGGGTGCTGAAGGACGGGAGAGAAATCTGAAATGTTCGTAGTTTTTGTGCCACCAGAGTCAACTCACTCTCAAACGTCTATAAGCATGAACAAATGAGGACCCATATAGGAAACGAGGTTCTCTGAAGTGAGTGGGCGAGTGTTTGTATAAGTGTTTGTGGTGTAGCCTTCAAACAGGACTCAGAAAGTCCTTGAGAAGTTGTTTGCAGGGAAGACTTAGCGTTCAAGTGGAAACCATATGGGAGTGCAGTTGCTATGCAGCATTATAATGGATGCCAGAAGAACGCCTGTTCTCTTGCTGGATGTCCATGGATGCTTAAAATTCTTGTAAATGCTTGAATTGTCAAGTGTCTTTAGGAAATCAAACAAAAATCACCCACAAAAATCCTCTTTTATTGCATTGTTTGGTCTTTGTAGTCACTCTAGTTGCACAATCAGAAATCTGCAGCGTGTCAAAGCCCATTCAAACTCCTTGAGTCTGATTTGTTTGACTAGTATGAATGATCCAGTACAACTCTTTATGGCCTTGAAACAGCTTAAGAGGGGAACTTAAGCGTAGAATGGCTGCTACAATCACAGATATGCAAGATTTGTGCCATGCTTTGACAAGTCCACAAGTAAAAGCTTTCGCTTTAACACATGGGATGTTTTGAAGGGTTGTTCAACAACATGAGGGCACCCCAGCTAAGGCCTGGTTCATTTAACTGTTCACCCACAGGCCACTTTATTAGGCACACTGGCCAGAACCAGACTGAACCCCCTTGAATTGCTATATTTTTGTAGCATCTGAAACATTCCTCAAAGATTTAGCTCCATATTGACATAATAGCATCAAACAGTTGTGCAGATTTGCTTGCTGTACATATACCAAAGGCACTCCGTTGGATTGAGATCTGGTGAGATCTTAGTCCCACCTGAGCATGGTTTTAGCCCCACAGCCTACCTGAGGATTGTTGCTGACCATGTCCATCCCTTTCTGACCACAGTGGACCATCTTCTGATGGAGACTTCCAGCAGCTCCATGCCTCAAAGCTCAGATCATCTCAAACTGGTTTCTACAACATGACAATGAGTTCACTGTACTCCTGTGGCCTCCACAGTCACCAGATCTCAATCCAACAAGACAACTTTGGTATAAATCTTCAGCATCTGTGTGATGCTATCATGGAGATATGGACCAACATCTCTGAGGGATGTTTCAGCACCTGGGTGAAGCCATGATATGGAGAATTAAGGAGCTCTGGAGGCAAAAGGGGTTCAACCTGGTACTAGCAAGGTGTACCTTATAAAGTAGCAGGAGAGTGTTTATGTGATGTAACATGGGATTTGACCAGTGCACACATCTGTTGCTGTAAAACCAAGGTATGAAGCCAAGTTACCACAGGGCGTGATTATTTATTTGTCTAAAGTTCATGCTTAAGCTGATCTCCATTAACAAAGGACCAGTTGCCATGACTTAAAACAGAGAGATTTTGTGAGTTCAGTTTACTATTTTTCACATTTATTTTTCTGTTCATGCATGTGTTGTTCATGAAGAAACACGTATAGAATATGGCCAGATGTATTCTTGGAGGACCCTGAAGTGAGATGACAGAAGTTCAAGTACTCTGTGACCGACCTCTCCTGACTAAACAATACTTCAAACCATAAATAGAAACATATCTGTGCGGGTCAAATGTATGTCAGAGTCTCTGCTCTTTAACCCTCTCTTAGCGTATGTCAGCTCCTCCTTCCTTCTTCCTGTTTCAGATTAATCCATCCTGCTGACAAACACAATGCTCCTGCCTATTGTTGGAGAGCAGAAACACAAACATCCATCTCTGGTAGTCATTAAACATTCACTCTGAAAGAATCTGCTGACTGCTCTCCTGTGCAAAAGGTTTCCTGAGAAGAGCACTATAAAGAGGAGAGTCTGCCAACTCCACAGATTATATCCAGATATTTGTGCAGGTTAGAAGAATGAAAGACAACGAAACTACCAGTGAATGATGGTCCAATAAAATCTGTCCAGCATGTGGAAAACATGATCTGCTGTTTGGGAGGTTCGAGTTTTACCAGTCTCTCTTTATTTGATCTCTTCCATGGCCTCTTATTTGTGTTAAAACCACAGAATATCCCTTTAATCTTAAAGCTTTGCCTGGGTTTGCCACCTCTGACCAAAGTCAGAAATGGCCTGATTATGTGGTAGTTCAAATACAGGTTACCCATGCCATGGGCACTAACACACCTCAATACCATCACAGATGCTGTCTTTTGACCTTTGCTCTGATAACAGTCTGGATGGTCCTTTTCCTCTTCAGCCCTGAGGACACCACGTCCATGATGACCAAAAACAGTCTGAAATGTGGACTCAGACCAGAGATGAACTGTGTTAACTGACAATGGTTTTCTGAAGTGTTCCTGAGCCCACGTGGTGATATCCTTTACAGAATGATGTTGTACTTAATGCTATGCTGCCTGAAGGATCGAAGGTCATGGGCATTCAATAATGGGTTTCAACCTTGCCAGATTCTCTGAACGTTGATTATATTATGGACTGTAGATGATGAAATCCATTAATTTCGAGAAATTGTATGCTTAGAAATGTTGTTCTTAAACTGTTGGACTATTTGCTCACACTGTTGCTCTCAAAGTGTTGAGCCTTGCTCCATCTTTTCCATTCCTCAACTTTCCCAGTCTTTTGTTGCCCCTGTCCCGGCTTTTAAAAATAAGCCAATACTTGCCAAAAAATAATAACATTTATCAGTTTGAATGTTAAATATCTCATCTTGTAGTAGGGCTGAACAATTTATTGTTTTCAGATCGAAACAGCAATTTCAGACAACGCAATCATGTGATCGCCAAAGCTGCAATTTTTTTAGCGCTTCTTACTGACCCAGGATCTGTTGTGTCAACTATTTTACACATACAATTCTACAAATTTGCAGGCTATTTGCATTTAAGAATGGCTCTCAAATGAACGGCCAAATCACAACTGTGAATCCGTTCTCATTGTTCACTTAAAAGAGCTGTTGAAAAGAGTCGTCTCGTTCATGAACGTCACTTCTCCACCGCAAAAGTGCTGGTAAGCAGGTCAACAATACAAAGCCTCTGTTTAGAAGTAGAAGTTGGAGTATCCCTTAAATAGTGATAACAGATTATTTAGCATCAATATTAGATGATAAATAATGTGTTATGTGCTTTTGATCATTGATTTTCTTTACTGTTGTCTACACTGTAAACATAGTGAATAATGCTCTGAAGCTTGAGTTGAGGAAAATCGTGAATCGAATTGAAATCACAATATCTGCCAGAATAATCACAATTAGATCTTTTCCTTAAATCATTTAGCCCTATCTTGTGGTGTGTTGAATTGAACATAGGTCAAAAAGGATTTGCAAATCACTGCATTATGTTTTAATTTACATTTTGCATAATGTCCCAACTTTATTAGAATTGGGGTTTGTAAGTGCGAGTCCCCATTTCTCAATATCTTTTAGTCAAAATGCAAGTCAGTGTCAGGATTCTTTGGAGCCTCTTCTGTGAAACAAAAATCCCCTCATCTCCATAATGAGGAACACATTTCAAAGATAATCATTATAATGTGTCTGCCTTGTTCGTCAGACAGATTTATTGTGTTTCTTATAGCTTTCCTTTTTTTCAATTGCGCACATGTTAAAAATAAAAACTGTAAAGCTGCCATGTAACTGAATCCAAATGACTAAATACAGCAATAAAACCACTGAGATTAAACTCTGATCAGAGATGAGAAAGTTGTTTCTTGAGAACCAGCGTTGATTATGTGACAGGTTGTTTGGTTTCTGCATGTTTTACATAATCACCTGATTTTACATATAAAGACAATCCAAGGAGACTCCTCATAAAGCCGTCCACTGCATCTCCATTACTGCCCACGTCTGCCCAAACTTCAGCGTCTGAGACCACCTGCTGGGTTTGACTTGTCCTAACCGCCCCCCCTCTCCCTCAGCATCCTGTGAGCAGTGAATAAGACATGCAGTGAGTCAGGCAGACCCCGGACCGCTCCAGCACCACAGCCTGACTTTGGTTAAAAACTCTGGTGCTGAGCCATAAAAGGGCCGGGATAAACTCTCTCCCTCACGTCCTCTTCATGATTCATGAATGACTAATCTTTAATGTAAGCCTCCTCTAACAATTTATGTCATTATTCACCCTCTCAGTATGCTGCAGCTGGACTTTAGAGGCACCACACCCTCCGTGAAGCCTGCAGGGGAGGAAGAAAGGCTGCGCTCCTTTGGTTTGTTATGATTTCAGATGTTTTTGTTGAGCTGATTTTTCATCCATCACTTTTACTCCAAGTGGACAACGCTGCAGAGAAACCAAAGATTTACTCACTGGAACACGGAAACCTGGGCTGGAAATGAATCATGGCGGAAACATTTGGAATTAAGCGTGATGAAATACGGCTACTCTTTTAATATTGTGCAGACATTTGTCTTCCATAAAGTGGAATAATTTGTCACCAGTAATATTTGTGACCAGGACATTGTAATAATTCCAGTAAATGGAGGATTTTCCAGTTTGCATAAACATGAATTATTAATAGACCAATAACTCTAGTTTATTACCTAACAGTTTGACTTTTACAAAATATAAGCAAAAAAAGTTATGTAACAAAATCCCTTGAATTGCAAATGCATGCATTTAGGCATGTAGACGTGATCAAGACGGCCTGCAGCTCAAACCGAGCACCAGAATGGAGAAGAAAGGAGATTTAAGTGGCTTGGTGACAGACGGGCTGCTGATCTTCTGGAATATTCACGCACAACCATCTCTTACAGAGAATGGTCTGACCAAGAGACAAAATGCCTTGTTGATGCCGGACGTCAGAGAGGATAACCAGAATGATTGGAGATAATTAAAAAGGTAACAGTTACTCAATTAAACACTTGTTCTAACCAAGATAAGCAGAAGACAATGGGCTACAGCAGTAAAAGACCACACCGAAAGCCACTCCTGTCTGCTAAGAACACAAAACTCAGGCTACAATTCATAATAGAAGATTGTAAAAGTGTCTCCTGGTCTGATGAGTCTGGATTTCTGCTCCACATTCAGATGGTAGGCTCAGAATTTGGTGTGAACATCATTAAAGCATGGATCCATCCTGCCTTGTATCAAGAGTTCAGGCAGCTGGTGGTGTGATGTGTGGGGGACATTTTCTTGGCACACTTTGGGCCCCTTAGTCCCACCTGAGCATGGTTCAAACCCCACAGCCTACCTGAGGATTGTTGCTGACCATGTCCATCCCTTAATGACCACAGTGGACCATCTTCTGATGGAGACCTCCAGCAGCTCCATGTCTCAAAGCCAAGACCACCTCAAACTGGTTTCTACAACATGGCAATGAGTTCACTGTACTCCTGTGGCCTCCACAGTCACCAGATCTCACTCCAATGGAGCACCTTTGGGATGTGCTGGAACAGGTTCTTAATTTGGTTCTTAATTTCAAAATCACAAATGTAAAGGCCAACTTTGACGCATGACTGGTTAAAGTGTCACTTTCTGCATTTCATTTGTATTATTAAGTTCTTACTGATTATATGATACTAAAGATTATATTTTTACACTATAATTCAGTGGTTTTAAAACTTTCTTTGTGCCCGAAGTACACCAAAGATCAAAATCTCAAGGTCTATTTTCAGTCTAGCAAACAAGGCAGTATTTTTTCATCTTTCCAGATTTATTTGTACTAATGCCAATGACGCAGTGTGTTTCTTTTGGGCACCTGAAACGTATCCACACTGCAAAAACTCAAAATCTAAGGAAGTTTATTCATTCAATTTCAATTCTAAAAATCTCACAAGACCTATTTTAAGCCAAAATTGCCTGAAATGTCCAGCTACACATCTTAATTCAGTATTTGAAAACAAAAAATAAACCCTCAATTGCTTGTAATAAGTTAAAATATCTGCCAATGTGGCAGATGAATTTTACTTGTACAATGTCTTGGAAGTAAGATGTGTTATCTTAATAGTTTCTATACCTGATTTTAAGACCCACAAGGAGTAAAATTTTGCTTGCTTGGCAGATATTTTCTGATAATTACAAGTTATTCAGTTCTTTATTTTTGTTTTTTCCTTGTATTAAGATAGCCATCTGGATTGACCAGATGACTATGAAATCTTAGTAATTATTGTGGATAATTTTTACAAGAAATAAGACCAATATACTTGCTAAGATCTGAGTTTTTGCAGTGCATGTGGATGAAAGGCCAATACGATTAAAAACTTGTGCGAATACATCTGAATTCATCTCCATATGGTCAGCCTCTGGGTCATTTCCACATTCAATTACAAAACAAGAACAAACAGCAAAAAGCTTTGTGGGAGAGTCAGTGCTTGAAGAATGATCGGGCGAAATGTTTTGTAGATTGGATTTTGAGGTGAAGCTGCTATGCTGAATTGTCGTCAATAATCGTGTTATTAGATTTTGTTATCACATTGGTAGCAAACATGCTGACCGAGCATGTTGTCCATCAATTTTTCTATGAAGAGAAAAATCAAACATAAACTTCATATTCCCTTTTTATTTTTTGAATTAGCAAAGGGCCAATTAAATCAGACCAGAGCCCACACACTTTTGCAGTTTGTAACTGTAAAGTGCTGAATTTAAAGCCTGTAGATCATTTTTAATTTTCTTGTTTGGGTCCTTAAACCCCTTTAAGTGTGTTTTTGTATGTTGGTCACTTTATTTTCTTTGCCTCATGATAAAATTGTTGTAAATAATTAATTTGGTTGAACCCATCTCTCTGTAAAAGCACTGTGGAAGAGAGCTGGAGTCACAGGCCTTACAGTGATAAATTAGAGCCAATTAAAGTCTAAACAGGAGGCATGAATCATCAGGTAAGTATTGTTTCTTCTGAGCTCTGCAGCAGGATATTTATAAAATAACTCCAGTGTACAGAACAGTCCGTGCTGGCTGTGTGCTTCCTCTGATATGTATATGAGACCGTACATGAACACAGTAAATGGTTAAGCTTCCCGTCTGTGAGGAGTAACGACGCTTACATAACACATCGAGCCCGAGTGTTCTTTTTTCACACTGACAGCCGCTCAAACTGGAACTGATTAACCTCCATATATGGGACGTGACAGTCAACACACAGGCTCTGAATTAACAAGAGATCTTTCTGCACAGCTTGAGTAATATCTGAAACATCCAGCGCTAATATCTGATTACAAATGTATAAAATAAGTGGGGAGGGGGGGAGCCAATTTGTGGGATCTGCAGCTGCTTTAGCGCCGAATGCAAAGTAAAACACGTTAACAGAAAAAATAGAAGATAAATTAATTCCACTGAGTAATTTTTTATTCAGTTTTAACTCAGGGAGTTTCTTTGATCTGGGTAATTCTGATCATGTAGCTGTTTAATCATAAAATAAGTCCTCGTTTTTCTTACACTGCCAGTGGTGCTTCTATTAATCTACCAAAAACGAGAATGTGAGGTTATTGTTTGGAGCTGCAGACACAGTACACACAGGAAAGAGTTTTTTACTCCATGCTGCACATTCACGTATCCTCTGATTCCTGAGATTGTAAAAAGTATATCAGGAAGACTGTAAGGGATTTTCCGAAGACTTTCAAGCACAACTGTCCACTCAGACTCAAGAAAAACTGAATAAACTGTGGAGGTGATTGGTCAAAATCAACTTTGCACTAACGTCCATGCTGCTGTGTGGATTTACTGATCAAAGGTCAAGGTCAAGGGTCATATGCTTATATCTTGCTTGTAAGCTTAAAGTGCCCAGATCATGTTTTTTCAAGTTTATGTACCCTTAACTATCTTTAAAATGCTTACTCAGCATAATACAGCACTTCTATGCACGAGAAAAACGTCTAACACATCAGGATCATCTGACCTCTCCTCTTTACAGCACCAGGAGCTGTCTGAAACAGTGTATTTCCCCCAGCTCCCCTAAAGAGTCCTACCAGTGTGACATCCTACCATGCTTCATCGCACGCAGTGTTGCCAGATTTTTCAACTGATAGAAGCAACCAGGTCGATAAAAGCAAGCCCAAAACAAGCAACCTCCGGCTATTTTTTAATCAAATGTGATATATTTCTTTGGGTGTTTTAATTTTCATCTACATTACATTTCAATTTCACAGTGACATTATTTTCTGATTTGGGTCTTAATTTACTTATTCAACATCCTTTTACAGAAGTGAAGGGAGGGGCTACTGTTATTTATAACTCTGTTAACACTAAACAGTCTGTCTGACCTTGATTTTTGTAGCCAAACAGACATAGTCAGGCTTTTATTTAAGTTTATGTTGATCCTCTACAGCTTCATTATGGAGAAAACAGATACAGCTACATTACAAATACATTTAATTCTGGCTATAAGGATTTCTTTTTGGTGGAAACATCATTTTTGCCTCTTTTTAAAGTAAAATTTACATTTGTGTTTGAAGTGGGAGAAAATAGTTTGTGTAACTTCTGAACTGAGTTTATATTGGTAGTAGAGTGTGCATCAGATCCCTCCTGGGTTTGGGGGCACAACAAGCATCACACTGCATCGCTTTCAGGCAGTTAGGACACACATGATTGTTATTAGCCTGATTTTGTGACTCATACTTGTGTGCATTGCTCTCAGTTAGACATGGTTTTAAAAAAAAAAAACAAGCTTTCTACCAATCACAGCACCACATATCGTTTCAGCCCTTCTTCTGTTCAGTCACTGTCTGGTACTTCAATGAAGTGACCATCAGGAGATATATCTATTCTTTTTTTTGTTTGTTTTTAGTTGAAGTCATGTTAAGCAGTTAAAGTAACAGTTCATGAACTCTTAAATGTGGTGAATTTCGGAGCCTAAATTCCTCTACATGCTCTTACCCAGGAGGATCCCCTGTCACTCTGGTTATAAGTTCTTCCCATGAAAAAAGGGGCTGCAAAGGTCAAGCCCCATCTCTCTGACATCACTATTTCCTCGCTTGTTCAGAGCAGAGGGGGTTACATGTGGTAAAACTGCAGAAAACTGGGGGGTGGGGGGGCCCTCCTCTCGGAAACGGGACCACAGAGGATGCCCTGCTCCTTTCCCATGTTCTCCCCCAGCCAATGAAAACACTGGAAAACGGCACGTTCCCATCAGCCTAGCTCAGTGACACAGCGACCTCAGGAAAAGCGTGAGTAAATACCAAAGGCAAGGCCACAGCCGGGAGGGAGCGAGCGGGGGAGGAATGGATGGATGGGGGTGATGTGTAAGAGAATAATGCTCTGTACGATGGTGGAGGCGAAAGCAGCAGCTATTAACAGCCACCTGTGCTTCATTTGGGTTAAATCTTTCATTAGGGTGCTAAAAGCTCATTTATTTTCATTTTCTAATCCCCGCTGTATTGCTTCTCTCTGGCTTTTCACCTGTCAGACTTAATTTAATCCCTAAGAAGGTGGCCCTGGTTCAAGACCTGCAGGTGATACACTTTTTTTATTCTGCTGTGCAATTCTTTAATCACCTGCTTTTAAGCAGACATTCCTGCTTTCTGTTGCTCTGTCTTTGTATTAATCATATTTACCATTGTCTCACAGCAATGCCATTTATTCAAACCTCAGAGTAAGAGTACTATCTATTTAAATTTAGGGCCATGTGAAGTCCTTACTAAAATAAAACTAGACATATTATCAAGTGAGCAGATTATTTTTACAGCTAATTATAGTATTATACCTGATTTCAGATTTCCAACTCACCTGTCATAACCTAAATCATTCTCAAATAATGACATGAAAGGGACGGTTCATGATTTTTGAAGTAGGTTGTATGAGGTATATGGCATTAGCCTGAATAAAGCTCATCTCACTATCTGTTTTGCAAAAGTCTGCACAGAAGCTAGGGCTATACACTCCTGCAGATGGGGCCACTGTCTCCATGAAATTAAAAGAATTGTGGTTTGAAGAAAGATACAAAAACACTGCATTCTGTCTACAGTCCACGCTTTGCACTGGTATTACTCCCCGAGCCAGTGGGCTAAAGCTACTGATGAAACAATGGAAGGATGTAACACTGTCTATTCAGCTGTAATGAGAGTTAGCTTAGCCTTTTTAGAATCAGCCATATCGTATTACACTGCCCCCTACAGGAGGTACCACTACACTGCAAAGTTTAACAGGCTGAGAGGCTATTGAAACATTACATATGATGGTTGTGGATCAATCACCAGCAGCAGTGAAGAAAACAAAATCAATCAGAGATGAAAGTAAATTCAGATAAACATAATTGTATTCTCAAAACTATAACGCCATTGTTCCAGGTGTATAAGTAAACATTAATTCTCTGAACTGCCTTGAATAGGATATTTTTGACAAAATTCTAGACCTCCCAAATTTAAAACAACAGCCCTGATAGGCTAATAAAAATGACTTTGGCAAAGATAAAAACTAGTAATATTACCGTGAGCCATCTCAATTTTCTGAACAATACTTCAGATAACGCAAGCTCAAAAGTCATCGATATTTAATGTCTGAACATGTCTGTGCAGCCACAGTAAACATTAGAGCACACAACTGGAAAGCTAAAACTGTATCCACTACTTTAGAAATGCATTGTTAGACTGCCAGGATGTATGCCTTTTCTGAACAGTGATGAAATTGAGGGGTTTAAGGGCATGCCAAAGTCTAATATATGTGGACTTTACATTCAAGAACCTTAAAAAATTGTTCCTGAGACATCTGGAGCCGAATAGAGGGGCTTTAGATATCTTTATCAGCCCTGATTTTCACAATCTAACTATAAGGGGCATTAAGATGAATTCTTACATGTGTTTTGAAAATCTAGACTGTCAAAATGTATATCAAAATGTTTAATGACATAAAGAGTTAGAGGAAACCACAACAATTTGTATATTATATATTTAGTCAGAGAGAAAGGTCATCAAACAATAAAGCTTGAGTATATTTCTTCCAGATCTTTGAAACAAAATACAAATCTCAGTCACAAACTACTTAATCAGAGTTGACTTACAGCCTCTGTCTGCTTGGTTGCTAAGTAAATAGATTCAAAGATTAAAAAATTGGCCTGAATTGTTATTTTGTTTGTGATAAACACTCCACTTTCTAACATAAATGGATCTTTTTTTCAGATTTTGTTGTATTTGTCGTCCAGTCTGGTAAACAGTGTAATTTAAAACAGGCCTGAGTTTGCAGCAGAGGAGCACAGCCGCCTAAATGTGTTGAATTGTTGTGTATTTATCTCCCCGTAAACATCAGAAACAGCCCTGATCCACAAAGATTCTGTTCTAGGTGACAGTCAGCATGGTTCCTGTCATTTGTGGCTGACGATGGGAAACAGCGAGGGTGTTATCTATTATGTTTTGTTTGTTTGTCAATCGCTTGTGCATGTCATTTTCTCAGCTCGGAGTGAAGGATGTTTACTGCAGGAATGTGTTTTTTTTCCAGAGCTGGTGTGTGCTCCAGCAAATGGCCAAATAAGATGTTATAGCTTTCATGATTGCGGGGCTGAACACGCCAAAATGACATCCAGATGTTCCCAATTACACGGCCTGAGCCTGCCTCAGTTTGTTTGTGTTTCTACAGTCATGTTGTAATCCTGCAGCACACGCTCTGTTTGTGTGCTGCACCTTTAAATGGGATCAGAGTAATCCCGTTCATTCGCTGCTTTAAGTGAATACAGGATAATTACAAATGATAGTTTACATGAAGGCCAGGGCTGAACGTTTAACGAGGTTAAAAAGCTCTCAGGCTAAATCTCCCTCAGCTCTGCGTGAATTTATCTGCAGCACAGCAGGTCGAGTAGAGGACAAAGTTTAGAAGGTGATCCAAGACGTAACAGAAGTTCAGACCTTTATGACAGACATATGTGTCATATGTTTTAATTTCTATTAACAGATTTTCCTGCAGCACATGAGAATAACAGCTGATAGCTCACACAGTTAGAGAGTTTGATTGTAAAGTTGATCACTCATGTGGTGTTATCGAAGGTCCAAAACTACAGGAGAGGATTAGAGACACTGAGGAAGAAAAAAAGAGAGATCATACTTTTGCTTAAGTTTGTGAAGACAGTCTGAATTCTAAGACAATAAAATCAGAATTCTGTGAAAATAAAGTTGGAATTCTGAGATTAAAGTAAGAATTCTGGGATTAGAATTGAAATTCTTTTTTTAAAGTGAGAATTTTAGTCAGAGTTCTGGAATTAAATCAAGAATTCTTTGATTTAGTTAGATTTCTGAGAAAATAACGTTAGAATTGTGAGACTTGATTCAGAATTCTGGGATTGAACTAAGAACTCTGAGAAAATGCATTTGGAATTTCAAACTTAAAGTCAGAATTCTGGGATTGAACTAAGAACTCTGAGAAAATGCATTTGGAATTTCAAACTTAAAGTCAGAATTCTGGGATTGAAATTTGGGATTAAAGTTAGAATTCTGTGAAAAATAAAAAATTGGCATTTAAGTAAGAATTCTGGGATAAAAGTCAGAATTCTCAGAAAACAGGATCAAAATTTTGAGAAAATAAAGTCAGATTTCTGGGGTTAAAGTCAAAAGTCTGATTAAAAAACAAACAAAAAAAGAAAGTCAGAAAATTGAGATCAAATCCAGAATTTTGGAATTAAAGTCTGTATTCTTTGATTTAAGTCAGACGTTGAGAAAATATAGTTGGAATTGGAATTTAAAGTCAGAATTCTGGGATTAAAACAGAATTCTGAGATTTAAGAAGCAGAATTATTAGATTAAAATAGGAATTCTTCTTTTAACACAGAATTCTAAATTCTAGGATTATAGTCAGAATCCTGGGATTAAAGTCAGAAATTAGAGAAAATAAAGTCAGAATTCTGACTTTAAACTCAGGATTATGGGATGATATGCCTTTACTCTGTAGTTTGCACTATTTCAATCATAGAACACTTTATGTCCTTGTTGGGAGTTTACTCGATAGGAAAATAAAATACTTCTGGTAAGAACATCATCTAAACCCATGACTTTAAGAAGAGTATAGAAAAGTTATATCAATAAATGTTTGTATAGGGAATAATTCAAAAGGTAAAATATTTGGTATTTTAAGGATTGATTACTTTTGGCATTACTGCTAAGCTGTCTGTGAGATGAAATCAGGCTTTCAGAGGAGTAGCAGTGCCCTAAATATTTACACCAGTGAAGCAGTGCCCAGCTGCAGCACTGCTGAAGCGTAACTATGATGTGCCTGAGCTCTTAAAAATCACATAATCATACAGTTTTTAAATCAGTGCATAAGTTTTTGACCTGGTAAGTTAACAGTAACGAGCCTTTTAGATACTGGATCTGCATACCTGGTGACAGTTTGTATATGAAGTCTGGTAGCTTTAAGAAAACCATGTCACCAACTGTTTCCTATCACAGCTAATACCTGTTAATTCAACCTAAATCTGGGACGACTGTTTCTGGTTGTTTTCAGATAAATGTGGGCCGCTTTGCAGCCTGAATTAACACTGACAGAAGCCTGTAAATCTGATTTCCATCCACAGTAATGTTCAGGAATATAAAAACCTTTCGCCACGATGAGTCACTCAGACCTAAACTTTCTGATAAAATGGGACAAAGGTTGAGGACAGATTTCCTTTTAATCCTTGAACAGAAAGTGAAGCTCTAATGTATGTTTTGCTCCTTTGCTTTCACAGAGAAGCCCCTGATATTCAGACTGCTCTCCTTTTCCTCCAGGCTGCTCTCCATTATTCATAAAAAGTGTAAATATCTTCTCTAATAGAGCTGAGTGCTTTAACCTTGTTCATTTGTAAACAGAGGTGGACAAAAATCCGCTGTTGTCCTCATAAAGTCTTTCTTACCCTGTACTTTACATGCTCACCGGGTCGCCGAGCGAGACTTGGAGGTGATTCCAGATACAGAAAACATCCCCGAGCCTAATGGTGTCAACACTTAAGTGAAGTCTGAATCCTCCTCGCCTGCCTGCATATTTTCCCATTTTTCTGAAGAGGATAAAACCACATCTTAGACTTCTGTGGAAAGAGTGTTTCAGCAGCAGGCCTGTGGTTCAGTGTTTCCAGCGTCTCTCTGACATTTGAGGTTTACTGTCTGTTTTTGTGCCGAGTCGTGGTCCTGTACCCCACTGACACAAAGAAGGATAAAACAGACAGCAATGGTTCCTGTTCTTTAACAAGCAGGTAGCAAAACCTTTAGTGGGTTAAACCATGTGTGGCTCTTGTTCCTGACTGAATTTTGAAGCTTTCAAAGTCTGTACAGTGGAGGCTTTCAACACTTAAGAGGTCCTGGGGACACTTTTTCAATGTCCCATTGAAAATGCCATCTTTGATCCCTCATTTATCTTAACATGAACTAATGCATTCCTTAATATTTAGATTTCATATTGGACTACAAGCTTCAAATATTTAATTTTTATATTTTCCTACCAGATTGCTGTATTTCTTCACATTCAAAGCATGCTGCAAAATATCATGGGTGGCATCTGCATGGGTGCCTGCAAAAAAAACAAAAACAAAAAACAAACAAACAGAAAAAACAAACAAACATCAAAATCAGAGTTGCTACCTGATAGTCAACACTAGCTAAATTTTTTTTTTTTTCTTATAATTTAGACATCTGTTTAATAATTGAAGATTTGTTGGAGGGAAAAATGACCAAACTGTCCAAACTTACAGCAGCTCACAGAAACAAATCAATCACTTGCTGCGCAGATTCATAAAACAGTCCTCAGCTGGCTCACTGCCGCTGTTTTTATTGAAAAAAAGTAATATGACAAACTATTTTTGGTATGTCTTCACTTTGATATTGCAAACAATAAACAATAAAGGAATTTTCCTCCTTGGACAAAACCATGCAGCAGCCATCATGGCTGAAAAAACAGACCCTAATTTTAAAGCCCAAGGCCGTAAAAACAAAATAAAGTGCAGCTTTGGTTTTAAAACTTTCCCTCAATGCGAGGGCGTGAAATCCTGTGTTACTTTCATGTTGGCACTGAGGCCAGAGTTTTAATTTAAATGTTTCTAATCTATCACTGATCAGCCAATGACAGTTTTCTATGTCGTCAAATTTGTGTCCTAAACTTGAAGCTTTCACTTGAACCCTTTAAAGGTCTCATGTCCTGAAAAACTATTTACTGTGTTTTTTATTTTTTTGAAAGGGCTTGAGGGACAGAAGAAAATGACAGCTTTTACCAAGCTCTCAGTTCACAGAGAAATGTCCCTTTAAGGCAGGGGTGTCCAAACATTTTTTATCGAGGGCCAAACACAGAGAAATACATGGATGACGGGGCCGATTACACCTCACTTTTGGTGTAAAAGTTAAGATTTTGGATCTAGGGGTGGCCAATTTGTTTTCAAGGGCCCCAGTTGGCCCTAGCTGTCAGAATAAGAACAATGCTAATCTTAGGTCAGACACAAAACAAACAAGAAAAAACTGCACAAAGCTGACAAACTTTATTGGATTGTTAGTGCTTGAAGTGAAAAAGTGTAATGCGCTGTATTAATGGACCTTGAATTGGAACAAATAGTGCAATAGATAAGTAAAATTAGTGTTATTTGCTGCTGTTGCTTTTCAGTTGTTTGGAGGCCAATTTCAAATGGAATGTCGCCCACATTTGGCCCTGGGCCATAGTTTGGACACCCCTGCTTTAAGGAAAAAGCCCCTTTAAACACTCTGTTTTTGCTTCCTGGGGTTTATGATGTCATAGCTATACAGCCTCCACCTACATGTGTGTTTAGTGCTTGTCACAGGAATGAATGACTGTTTGGGAACTGTTTTAACCCTCCTCTCTCCTCCCATCAGATGTTATTTGGGTGGCCAATCAGTGCAGAGCTCATTATCATAGCCTCTTTTAGCCCCACCCCCACAGATCTAAGTGTTTCCAAAGAGGAGCGAAAAAGAGCTTTAGACACCAAAGATGTGATTTAAACAAAGGGTGAGCAACTTTGGTCATCAACAGGGCCACATTAAAATGATCCTTATTGCCAGAGGGCCAAAGGGACACATACTTAACTGATATAAGAAGATACCTTATTTTCATTTATTATATCAGTATTTGAATGCAATTAGCAAAACTTAACCTAATGAGCTAAACACCAAATTTAAGCTGGTTTCTGTAGAGTTAGTATATTTAAATTATATTTTTGACCTCTGTTTTGCCACATGCATAAAATTCAATTTCACAGAAACAATTACAGCCAATTCTACTTCTATTTTCTTGGAAATGTTGCTGTTTTTAATGTTTTCCTGGTCGATTTTGTCAGGTTTTATTCATGAACTTAGATTGTTTTATTTCAAACTGACTGGCAGGCTGCATCAAGTGAGTTCGAAGGTCGAATGTGGTCCCTGGGCCGCCATTTGCCATCGCCTGATATAAATGATCAAACATACCATGACATAGGTTAAAGTATGTGATCAGTCTGTAGAAATAACTGTTTTGATAATTCAGTGCCAAAGCATCAAGTTGGTCATTAAAAGGTCATTCATGAATAAGTGTAACAGCCATCAAGGTTCACCATATCACTGTTTATGGAATTGTGATGAAATTCAAATATTCTGGAGGTCTGTGTTAAAATATATCTCTTAGGTCACATCAAGTCCGGTACCATTATGTCCTAAGTTATGTATTTTAGGCATTTATCCTGACGGCTGTTCTCTGTCTTGTAGTGAGAGAAAAGTGGTTGACCTTTGCTGGTTGACCTGTGCTGGAAGAATGTTGGTTACCTCTCTCTTGACAACTGGTTAACTAATTTAACCTCAAGTTTGGCTCTTGAAAACTGACCTGTATTGTTAGAAAAAAGTTTCTTAATTCTATAACACTTGGGAGATGTTTTTAGAACTGATTAAGAGAGGTGATATTGAAGGGGTTATCGAGAGAGTGAGCTAAATGAAAATATTTCACTTACTGTGGGATTGTATGCTTAATGTACAGGGTTTGTTTGTTTTATATCCCTTTTTAAAATTGTATTTTATTTTTTTATTAATATTTTATTGTATTTAATTATATTTTTAACTTTTAATATTCATTTAATTAGTTATGTTTATTTGATATGACTGAATTTATGACCTAATATTTTGGTTGATTTTTATTTTATTTATTTATTTGATGTTTTTATTTATTATTTAATTTTCTGTACTATTATATTATTACTATAATTTTGTGTCTTCCCCATTTTTGAGAGGTTCTAGTGTTTGATGTTAATGTTTAAAATGAAAAATGAATAAATACATGCTCAAAAACAAGGTCATTCATGAATTCATTCCTTATCTGCTTCCTGTTCCTAAAGCTCTCCCCGTTCCTCTCCTGCAGGGCACCGTGACCTGAAGTTTGAGGTGAAGGTTCAGAGCGAACATAACCCTTTGGTGAACTCATAGAAGGCGTTTCCTCTCAGAGAGAACAGGACCTTCCTCAGAACAGACTGTTCCCACAAAAAAAAGAAAAATGTTCTTGGCAGTGATTCAGACCGCTCTATGAAAACCATAGGGGGATATCCCTAGCTCGCACTCCTCCAGGATCACACCCAGACCGGCCAGAGCGAACACACTCCTGACCTGTGTCACATGTCTCAGATTCTCCGCTCCCTAAATTCCTCCAAGTTTAGGACGCTTTTAGCCCGTCAGACGCTCGCTGTCATCCCTGGAAAACGTTTAAAAGCTTCCTCCTAATGCAGCCAACAATTAAGTTATCAAATGGACAGTGGCGTTATGTAAAGGCAGCTTATAGTGCCAACAATGTGAACGCTGTCTGCTTCTGCAAGCACAGACGAAATGTCAGGGGCACAATATTTCAAGGCTATTAACTTGAGTGCTTTTTTATTCAGTCTCATTACTTTTTTAAACAGCATAGGAAGTCACGGAAATGTAATATTAATTTTTACACGCCTTTCATTTTCACTCCTGTGAAGCTGTTTAAGATTCAGGGATGTGTTTTTAATGTGTGAAGCAGAGCAGCCTCGATTTGCTCTATATGTAGGAGTCAGTCATGATGGAGAGGAATCGGAGGTGTGGGACTGTTTGTGGAGTGTGAATTTATTGTGTCGTCTGCGGTAGAGGAGGTGACGATGGACACTGGTGTGGAGTGGATCTGACAGCTCGGAGGGAAGAGTAGTGTGCATCGAAACAGACAAGATATCCCTGAGACAGCACACGCATGGATGCAAACATTCAAACATTTATCCTCGGATGACAGTCCTGCTGGTTTCGCAATCAAAACGGAACTGCGACCCTGGAGTATCAAAACATGGAGCTTAAGCTGGAGCGTAAAAACTGGAGATCCAGCAGCATCAGGAGTCACACAACCAATCCAAGATAAGACAAGCTGATTTTGACAAGCATGAATGAATCTGTTTACAGCCTGGTTACCTCCAACAAGGTTCTTATTAGCAAGATTACACAAAAACTACGCCACAAATTTTGCTACAACTTTTAGGAGATATCTGGCCCAACTTAAGAGCAG